>JAVQJD010030913.1:0-37822 GCA_036023655.1 Nannoperca australis | reverse complement strand
AGCTTACCTGTAGATGTTGAAGTGAAGTGATGGGTGAAATTGGGTTAAGAAGCAAAAAGACGTGCAGTTCCTTAAAATGAAGGTCCTGTGTAGTTGACTGCTGGTACTTCTGATGTTCTTAACAGGATCCCAGGTAAAGATGTGACACCTGTTTGCTCCGTTCCACTATTTAAACTAAGGGGTTGGGAAGAGTCAAGAGATCAGAGCCAAAAAAAACAAAAAAGCTCTGACATCATCAATTGTGTTTCTAGAGGGTTTGGTGGGGTGGGGAATCAGGGCTGAAGGGTGTGTGTGTGTGTGTGTGTGTGTGTGTGAGTGAGATGGACACTCCACATACATATTACCACAACACATTCAACCCTCATTGTCTTTATTTCCTTGAGGGCTCAAAGTTCTCGTAACCTGTACTTAATTGACATGTGACGAATGTGATGAAGACAAGGAAATAAACGTATATTTAAGTGTGGTGTCTTCGTGCATAGTTTTTTCATCTGATTTAGTAGTAACACAGCAGTGGCATGTAAAACTGCATCTTAGTTTAGTCATTTTAGGGATTAAAGCTGCAAATAATAAACAAATCCAGATATTTCAGAGGACAAAGGGAGCTGATCTGGTCTGACTAACTCATTATATTTTGGTGGTATTCCAGATGTGGAAATCTTGTCACTAGGTTGTGATTTGTAACTTCAATTAAAAGTCCAAAGCCTCCACCAGTACATATGTCTTATAAAAATGTCTTTTTGCTGTAAAAGATGACAAAACACCAGACAACACAAAATTGTCTGCGAGCGGTACAGGGTGGTACATGAAACCAGTCATGAGACCGGTGACACAATGCCACCAAGAACAGGTTTGTCAGTGGCAGCACAAGCAATTGTGTTTGCTTCAATATCTCCTTTCTGTTCTGTGGTTTCTTCCAAACATTTACCCTCAAATGACCGAGCACACAAGTCCAGGGAATTCTAAACTGTCGATCTGTTATAAAGGACAGAGTTATAATTCTTCAGTTAGGTCTGCACATTTTACAGACGTGTGATCTCAGGAGAGGACCTTTTTAATTTGATCAAAGAACCGTGGAAGAAATGCACATTCACTTCATTGGGTTTTGAAAATCCTCCCTATAAGTGGACATGATCAGAATGTGGGAAATGATTTACTCTACACATAGATTCATCTTTTTATATTGGGCATGTATTGTAAGGATAGTGGAAAAAGCTGGAGTATGTTCAAGTAGAGGATGTAATACAATCCAGGAAACAAGAGCTAGTGTCACAAACAAATAAAATAATTAATTAATAGTGAATAAAATGAAGAGACTTTTTACGGTGACATTTCTTCGTGATAATAAACTTGTGCATTGTATCTAAAGTTAAATAAATATAAAATAAAAAAATAAAATATGCAGTCATGTGTCCACAAACTGTACAGCCTGTATGTATGATACAGACTTGTTAAACTCCCACCAAAGACATTACGGTGTTAATCTCCGTAAAGTAGTAAAACAGTTGTTGCTGTTGTTAGAGCAGTAAAACCAATCATGAGGAGTAACGTTCAAGTCAAAGACACAGTTATCACTTTCTCTTCTATGGAAAGCGCAGAGTACTAGGCAAGAGGACATAGAAAGCACACGCCGTCATAATAAAGACTTAGGTGCAAAATAGAATAATGTAAACCGTGATTGTTGACTTAATGACCATGATTCAGAAATAAAAGTTGAATTGACCAGAAGAATGTTACAAATAAACATTCAACATTACAAAGAGAAAAACACAAGTCATTTTGTGGCATCGGACTCTCGTCATGGTGTCTCTGTTTAACCTGTTTGGCTGGCACGGTAGAGAAGGATCTCTGATGAAACTGATCTTGTGATTTGGTCCAGAGCATATTCAAATGGTGAATCAGTTCATTAACACACATAGAAAAGACGTGCCCAACAAAGGGATCACTTGAGCAGCACTTTGCACCACAATTACAATAACCTTGTGACGTGCAGTGTGTCATTAAAGTGCTGTAATGTTACAAGGTAATAATGGAGAAGTCATCAGTAGAGTTTATTTTCTTAGGTCCTCGTCTGGGGCCCAGCAAAGTCCAAGACCAGGCTTAAATCTAAAGGTTACAATGCTTTTGCTGTCAGGGCTCCTCGGCTTTGGAACAACCTGCTCGAGGAAAATCAGTCACTTGTTTTCATTCATTTTTTTATCCTGCTTTTGTTTTGTCTGTCGGAGCAGGTTGTAAACTGAAGGTGCTATATAAATAGTTATTTTAGGTTATTATTACAGCCACACATATGTTTAATTTAGTCCGTGAGTGGGTGGCGGAGGGTTTCCCCAGCTTCGGGAGTAGTGAGAAGTACGCCACAGATATTTTATTCATTTTAGGTTGAGGGTTCATCTGACCAGCAGAGTTAAGATGCTGCGCGTTTTATCACCCGGAGGTTCGTTGTAGTGCCAACACTTGAATACCCAAATATCTCTCGTCCATACCGTACAAGGGTTGGGTGTGATGCATTGAAACAGGGTTAACTGATGCGTGTGTGTGTTGCAGAGTTTATGTAAACATGCTCTTCGGTTTGACTAATGCTTTTCAGTAGTAGTACTGACAGTGTGAAAAGAGACCATTATAGTTGTGTGACTTTAACCTTGCTAGATCATTTTGGCCATACAAACATACAATTTTGCAAACTTTGCATGGAACCAACCACTGATTGAAAGTTCTGTGCGTTGATGAAACTCTCTGTGCACATATAGTTAATACTCAGGCCAGGATTTGTAATCTGTAAAACATTATTTCCCCACAAAAATGTGAGACCTGAGTTCCGTCTTTGTTCAAGGATGGTTTCAAGAGTAATGAATGCACAAAAATCCAGCTCCGCTTGTTTTTCTGCATCACTGGCACATTGTGTTGTGTTTTCCCCTCAGGAGTTACATTACTTGTCAGACCTCAGACTTCTTCATTATTGTTTTTCTCCTTCTAGAGCCTCCCTCTCGTTTCTGATAAAGTACCTGTTTCAGTCACTTGACATGCTTATCTAACAAAACTTGGCAGACATGTTGGAATTGAATTCATGCATTGACGCAAACAAAACCACAACACAAAAAGGCCGTGTTTCTGTTGAGCGTGCTGTTACTTTAAAATCACACACCCATACATCTGCATGTGTGCACGCATTGTAGACAGGTAATGCACACAGATAAAAAACTTTTAACGCCTTTTAAAACATTTTAAAAGCTCATGTAGCGCGTGTTGACTTTTCTGAAGAGTAAATAAATGCATTCACCACATCCGTGTTTGCTCGTGCACAATGAGGTTCAAGAAAGGTTTTGCAGCTGTGAACATCAGATGTAGACGATGGACAGTGAACAAACAAAAAGACCAGGCCACATCTGTTTTGAAGTCGTTTCAGTCGACATAATCAACTAAAAATGTGTTTATTGAGCCTTAACAAAGAAAGAAGAAAATAGGACTTTGACCCAGAGAAGTCAGAACATGAGTAAACTTAATGTTTTCTGCTGCTTTACCTAAATGCATAATGCTTCACTCTGCTGTTTACATTACATTTAGGTATTTAGCAGACGTTGTTTGACTTAAAACACCATTTGAACAATATGCACAAAGTGCAAAACTTTTTACTGAAAGTACATTTATATGTAGACTGAAGGGCTTTCAATTCTTCATTTTACCAGTTAAGACATACATTTAAATAGGAAGAAAACATAAATTACAACTATAATCTTTTTGTAGATGTCTAGCGACACATAATCTCGTCTTTTCTGCATATATAATATACATGTGTGTGTGTATATATATATATATATATATATAGAGAGAGAGAGAGAGAGAGAGAAAGAGAGAGAGAGATTTAGTCATGCCCAGCTTCTTTGACACTGTAGACTGTAGACTGGTCACTGGTTGGATGCAAATGTTACAGCAGTTTGTCCTGAAAAAAAAATAAACACAAGAAAGAACAACATGAATTAAATCAATAGAATTTCATATTAATAATATTAGTATTTGTTGTTGTTGAGCTTAGTTTATGCTTTTATAAGTGTGTTTTAAAAAAGCCACCTTTTGTTTACTTAATGAACAGGCTCTTTAAATGGAAGAAATAACCAGGCGCTGTTTTGACAGCGTCACTAACTAGCTGGAGCAGATTCTTTCTGCGTTAAACAGCCAGGTTCAAGGAAATCGTCCATCCATAAAGCTGAAAGCTGATTCCTTCACGTGCACACAGAGCACCATGAGTGGTAACTAAATCACTCAGTGGGATCAATGGGAACTTTCTGTCCTTAACTACTGAAGATTAAGATAAATAAGATGCAACAAAGTTTCCTCATAGCTGCATTCATCTGCTGCTCTTACTGTAAGTGCTTGGACCATGTTTTTCTTTCCCGTGGGTTTAGACGCAAACGGAAGAAAATAGATGTCCAGGCATGAAACCTGGCTGGAGTTCAGTAAATTGAAGTGCCCCTTGAGAGGAAACCTCTATAAATACTCATGGTGTTGGGTTGTGGAACCCAAAGAAGCACGACTAGCATCAGCGTCTTGGACAGCTTGTAGTGGTATTTTAAATGATACACATTTTAGGGATTGTGCAGATTGCGTAGTTATGGTTTGAAAGCCCGCACAAGTACAGGGTGTACTCGTTATTTTTAGTGCAGTTTTGAGTTGTTTTTTCGTGAAGCTGAACAGCAGAAGTCAAATAATATATGGAACTACTGTGATGGCGATCCGCGCTCTCGTTTCCTGATTCACACATGGAATCCCATTACATTAAAATAAATATAAACATGTCAACACATTCACAATTAACTTAGTAATTCCATAGTCTGTCTCATGTTCATTGTCAGTGTGTCAACTGCAAATGACATGGTTCCCAAAGTGGGGAATTAATCAGTAGTAATCACCAAGTAATTACATACATTTATATATATACTGGATACTGTGAGAAAGGGATTACACATTTTTATTTTTGTCCAATTCTATTTCTTTTTTCACCTCTTCAGGTTCCCTAAACTCCTTCAAATGAAACAATCTCAGAAGGAAAAGAAATCACTTAGTCGATTAATCATTGAACTTCCAAAATCATGTCATGACGGGTCACAAGCACACCTTACTTCATGTAAGGGTCCGCAAGCCAAAACGGTTCAGAACCACGCGTTTGTGAGTTTTCCTTAATGTCTTTTGTCAAAAACAGTTCACATGAATGTAATTGTTTTAATGAAGCATTGGTGTATTTGTGTTAATGTTAAACATGTCTTGTTATATTTAAAATATTAACACTGGGTGATGAATCGGTGTAATGTGAGGGAATAGCCTTCTCACCACCCTTATTCTCCCTCCGTCGGTGCAGGTGTTGCTGTGGTTCTGCTGGATGTGATATGGAAACTATACGTTCCTCCAGCTACTGAAGGCAACACCTTTATTAATGACATTATAATACTTATACTATATACTAAGACGTATTCTGCAGAGCACCTGGGATGTAACAGTAACAGTCTTTTTAAAGAGTTGACCTCTGATGGGATGCCTGTAGCGCTGACTTCATACTTCACAGCCACTTACACAAGGTTAATAATTCCAAGTCGTACTGTTCTCACTGCTGTACTTCTTCTCCCTTATCAGACTGGCATGGTACCAGAAGCGTGAAGGACGTAAACCCTCGTTGCTTTGTGTATCTTAAGATGTGGAAATGGCTTTGCAAATTCCCTGACGTAAAATTGTGGTGGACGTATTGTCTGATCTTTAAGTGTCTTGATAATCTGACTGACAAGGAAGAGCGAAGAAAACCGGCATCGAGAGAGACAGAGACACGGCTTCAACGGTTAAGCCAAAGAAGTTTATTTAAAAAAGGAAAATGAATTGAATATACAACTGAACAGGTAAGTATCCGTGGAGTCGGAGTTACACATAGTGGGAGGGAGTTGTACGGCGCACAAAAGAACAAAAGAGAGACTGAGCTGCTGAGCACGTCCTCACATGACACATGGCAGCGTGTCTGCAGGAGAGAAGAGTGGGATCGTGGGTAACACGACCTCGCTGTTGTATGCTGGGAACGCATATTCCAATTCACAGAAGTGTACAGTTGTTTCACAAGCGTTTTAAAGACCTTTCTGAGCCGCCCGCAGTAGATCGGGTTCCCGACCTGCCTGAAGCATTCTGGTTTTTGGTTGACCTTTTTTTTTTTAAGGCTGTCGTGATACAATACTTACATACCCACCTGTACATTAAAGGGTTATTGATCGTTGTACAAAATCTGCAGTCCTCCCTTTGTACATACATTCATTCTAAAATTAAGCCGATTTTGATGTGAGGCTTCAGCAGCCTGAGTGGGATGGATGGGGAACATTCCTGCTTTGGGTTCACGTCAGGTCAGAAACTGTCCTAGTTTACACTGGGTTGAGGGCGTGCTCCGACCATTACATCAGACACAAGCCCATCTTTTGTTGGAGTTGCTCAACCTTTTCTTGTTTTACCTCGCTGAAAGGAGCTCGTATACTTTACACAGATTAGCCGGCACTTCAGTGGAATCACCTCCTCCTTCATTCAGCAGTAGAGAAATAGAAATCCTTTTGGGAGTTTTTCCAGCACCTTTTCAATACGATGCTTTTTTTTTTTTTTCTACCTGCCATGAGCCTCTGGAATAGTAGATAATGTAAGGAATTTACGACCAGCCGGACCGGCAGGCCTGTCTGTCAACATTGTTACGTACTTAATGCATTCGTGCATCACTCTGTGAGCACAAGGTGATCACGCCTCATCCACTCCCAAATCCTCTGCTTAAAAGAGAACATGTTTTCCTCCCTCTACTGGTCTGTTGGGTCCACTGGTCTTAAACAACGGAAGTCGAACAGACAAACAGGAAACCACTTTTATTGCAAAGACAGGCGGCAGGTTTTTTGGTTTAATACATAATTAAAATTACTTAAAAATATATATTTCTACAAAACAGTGATTGGAGGAAACAATTAATGATAACTGAGTGATTGTAAAAACTAACTCCTAAAACTACAGTGCCATTTCAGCTGAAATGGCATTTTTTAAGTGACAAACTAGTTTTTAGGCGGAGGTTTTTGGTCTGAACTGGACTTTAGAACAGGGCTTTGGTTTGGTTTTCATTCTTCAAGCTCGATAAGTTTCTTTAGATCAGACTTCAACATCTCTTCATCCTCCTCCTCCTCCACTCCCTCCATGGTTTTCTGCAGCTGCTCCTTGACGCGGTTCAGCTCCAGCAGCCCGTCCTGCAGGTGCTTACAAACCTCTCGGATCTTCTCAGCAAACTCTGTCTTGGCGCCCTTTTTGAGCTCCATTGAATCCTTCGCCAGGAAGAAGACGTCGAGAGCCAGGAAGAGGCTGGACATAACTCCAGTGGTAACGCTCATCACCTGGGCGGCTTTAGCAGCTCCGCCCGCAACACCGAGGACCTGAACGGTATTAATCAGGCTCTCCGCGTTGATCATTAAAGCCTTGCCGGCCCGGCCGCCCTCCTTCATTACATGTTTCACATTCTGGTTGAGGTGCTTGTTTGAGATGCTCTCAGCGTACTTCTCAAAGTTCCACTCCTCAAGCATCTCCATCCCTTCCTGTCAAGTAGATAAAAAACACAACTGATAACCAAACAGACCTGTTAATAAGAAAACATTTAGCTCCGTGGTTGTTCATTCTGTAGCGTTTATTTCAAATTGCTGCTCTACGTTTAGTTTGGGATGAATTTGCATATCAATTGTTTGTACATGACTGAAAAACTAACATTCCTGTTTACAGATAAGAGGGAAATGCCACAATAAAATAAGTCAGTTGCAGACTTTGATTATATTTGTGGACAATATAAACATCAAACATCTCTAAACAGATGTCTATATTGTCTATTATCGTTATTATTATTATTATTATTTATGCACACATTTTAAACCTGAGGCAAACAAGTTTCTCACAAGGCGAAAGCTAAAAGAACACGAGTAATATGATCAGGAGGTTATGTGTTAGTGTGCTTTCAGGATTTGCATGTCACTGACACAAACTGGCCTAATATCTCCTCACCTGCAAAAACTCCAGGCACTCCTTGATGTCCTTAATCTCCTCCTGGTAGTCTTGGATCATCTTCTCCACCTTCTTGCGGTCCGTCTTCGAATGGACCGTGTCCGTGATGTTGGCTGAAGCGGACGCCACCCCACCTGCCGTAGCCACGCCAATGCCCACAGCCGTGACGATGAGCGACGCTCCTGCTGTGAAGGGCGCCAGAATGAGGCCGGTGATGGTAGTGACTGACCCCGCGACGCTGGCCACCCCGCCGCCGACGCTGGCCGTGACCGCTTTCCTGTGGAAACTGTCAGCTGAGTCGGCCACACTGAGCAGCTCCAGGATCCGCTGCTGGAGGGAGGCGCCGCGCTGGTTGAAAAAGCGAACAAAAAGACGAGCCGCCATGAAGACGCGATCGGCTGCTCCTTCCACCACTCTGGAAGAAGTAAACCAGGAAAATATGTTACGGGGAAAACATTGGGTTGTCATGCAAAAAAGGAGCCAAATAAGTGAATTTCAACCGAGAAACATCTATGCCTTGTATACGAGGGCGCAGCATTATCAACAAAACATTTGGTGCAGGTCAGTTCTGTGGACAAGATGTCAACTTTATTCCAACTTCAGTAAATGCACTTCTTACTCTTCAGCCTCATCGTGCTGGTTTGCCTCGTTCCACTCATCCCAGCCTAATGCACACAAAAGAAACAATTACAACCACAAGTTTCAACTGTGATAAAACAGGATCGCCAACAAACCAACACGTTGTCAGTAACAAACATACCCTCTGCGGATCTCCACCACGCTAAAAGGCCTTCCGCATCCTGGAAGTGAAATTTTAAACTCATGGGAATGAAGCTGAATTACACCTTAAACAAACATTGTGTGTGAGGTGTAACATTATAAGATATTTAAAAAAAGCTTACGTCTCGAGGGTCCAGGACGGCTCCTTCACGGGGCGCTGGTACTTCAGCCACCTCTAGTGTCTGAACCTCCACTGCTGCCTGTAAGAGAAAAACACCTCACACTGTACACATCTTTTCTTTTACAAAAAGAAATCTTGTTTTGTTGCCACATAATGGATGATATTTTCTTACCTTGCTGCATCTATTTCTAAAATGCTAATAAACCCACTGAGGTTTAATGCAACTGGGTACCATCAGGCTTGTGCCAATATAAACGTGTCAGTTTGATTATTTTGGCCAAATGGTCCTTATACAATATGAAGTACTGATTAAAAACGAAGTAGTTTTCAAACATTTTATGACTTTCTACATAAACCCTGTTTTTTTACTTCTGCAACAAAAGCCCTTTCCCATTTCCCAGAATGCCATAACATGTTTGCAATAGTCTTATGTTTTACTTTCATTGTAGTAGTGTTATGTAATAACTATTGAGATATTGTAATTTTAAAAAGAGAAAGGAAAACATCAATTCAAAACCTCATTCCAGTGCAAGGAGTGACTCCACATTACCTGCAGAGATGCCGCAGGTGTTCACATCAGATGGTAGGAAAAGAAAATGGAACTGCTGCCCTTAAACCCCACACCCTGCATGAGGAATTTGTCCCAGTTTTCAATAGCACATATTATGTTTGGTTTATTCATACGTGTGTAATTACTATTAGAAAGAATGTATAACATAGTTTTTAACAGCTTTTGTCACCTGTAATGAAAGAACCTGGGGGATCGAGCTACATGCCTGCTTTGGTTGTTACGAGCCGTCTCTGTGTTATGTTCTCTACACTTTTGCCCCCCGACGATGTTTCCATTGTTAAAACGCATGCCTCCGCGTATAAAGTTCAACTTTGAACAAGTGTGCAATTAGAGTACTTAATAGTATGAGCTTGTGTGACCTTGAGGTAGACAAGTGTGCCGATTGGTGTTTTTAAAATCGAATGGCTCCATATTTTAAAATAATTCCTAACCATCCACTTGATTTTGTATGCCACACACTACTGATGGATGTAAACATGTTTCTGTCCCTTTTTAAAGTCACTTTCACTTCAGAGAGCACCACTGTTACCATTTACAGTTTCAGTTTTGATGTTTTAAAAAACATACAGAGTACATATATTGATTTGATTCCCATTGTCTATAAGCCACTGCTATTTTTGTGTTATTGTGGCACAGTGTACATCAACTACATTAAGTTGAATGTGGGCTCCAACAGATACGGCAGGAAGGCTAAAGCAAGCTTACATTATAGACAGGCGTCGTCTTCTCGAATGATGGTGTACCGTACAAAGCTTTTATTTTCAACTGCACTTTAAATACGTTTTTTAAGTTTAGAGTTGGCGCGTGATTGAGGGATGTACTTACCAGCAGGAAATGAAGAGAAACATGAGGAAAACCTGCAGTAGAATTGACCTGAGATAGCACAGGCTGTTCTGTTGTGGTGGGGTTAAGATAGGACAAAATATATTCCAACAAAAGGAGGCTGGTTGAGCAGAAACTACATGTGCAAACAAAGACGACCCTCCATCCACACACACGTTATTACAATGTTCCCCAGAAAGCAGCCATGTTGAGCTGTGCATGGTGTTAGAAACATGCATACACAATGCCACTGCAAACTGATTTGCATGTATTGAGTATTTGTGCTCTTAAGAAGCAGCAACTATAGCGTTACTGCTGCACACACTCACACACACACACACACACACACAGTACCATGTTAGTGGTCAAAGAAGACTCTACATATAGAAAGCTTTTAGTAGCAGTGTGTCATATATCAGCTGGCATCAGCGTACCAAATAGACTGCAGAGGTTCAGGGTTGGATTGGTTCTGTCACTACAGTCACTAGTTAGTTACTACTTTTTAAAAACACGGAGGCCTCGCACAAAACATCAGACAAGATCCCAATCGTGTGTTTATGTGGCTGCAAACTATGTGCAGGGTAGCGACTGGAAGATATAGGAAGGTAGGTATAAGATTTATTACTTTTGATTCACTATTGTGATGTTTCCCTGGTGACTCAAAGGTCACCTTTTCTTATACATTTTCAATCAATCCAGGACGCGTGAAATCAAATGCTTTAGCTCGTCTTTCCATCACCGTTTGTCTGCCCGGCTCGTGTCACACGATCCATCATTGCTTTTTTAAGTTTGCACGTCTCCGATGGCAGATGCTTTGCAATTGTCTGGCCAGGCAGCATATTTTCCTTGTAAACAACAGGTAGAGAGTCAGCCACTGTTAACAGATGTTTGTAACCAGCTGTGATTTTGGTTGATAAGATTTAAGGCAAAAACTTTCATCTAGATTTGTAGTTTTAGAAATTGGGGAAAAAATCAAATAAAAACTGCTTTTTTTTAATCATCCAAGACAATAAGGAGATGTACTCATGTCTTACATGTCTCTCTATGGTGCGGTCATCCAAGCTCTCAGAGCTGGTGGAGTGTCCACTGTGAACAGCTTTGTGGTCCTGATAAGAAATAAGAAGTACAACTAAAAAGTTGAGTCTCAATTAACTTATTGACATCCAAAGAGCAAATTACACTGTTGACATCCATTCAAATGGGGGAACTGTGTTCTGAGTATTGGTGGTGTCATCTTGTAGCTATGAAAACTATGCACATAAACACTAGATAATGGGTTAAGCAAGTGACAGAGGAAAAAAAAACAGACAAAACCTTGACCCGTACCTGCGTCTTGAATGAGGAAGCTGTGCTGGAAACTGCAGAGTCTGTCTGACATTCCTCGTCTGGCATCTGTATCACAACAGAGCAGTGGGTACAACACGAACACCAAGCTGGTGCTGCTCTTAAGAAAACATGCATCATAGACTACATTCCATCAGCTGTAATGGCTTCATGGAGCCAAAAACTGGCAACTGAAGAGAAATGATCTGATAAAGCTGGTAATCTCCCTTAAGTCAGGTTTTTTTAACATGCAGCTACAAAATCTGAAAATGACGAGGTAAGAGGTGAATCTTGTGCACGGTACCTGTGTGTAAGACTTGAAGGGGTTTACTTTCTGCATCAGCCCTTTGAATATCCCAGGGGTCTAAAACAAATACAAAGAAATGATGTTATGTAAATAATAATTAAGTAAATATTCATCACATTCTTATTTATGATAAAGCACAAGGTGCAGACGACCAAATCACACCATATCTGCATAGGCAATATTCAGGAGGTGGACAATGAACTGTAAATCAAAGACTGCGTTTTCTTTGGCGCCACCTAGTAGTAGCAGCAGGAATAACACTGTTCCCCATGGTGGAGGATCACTGGCTCATTATGGCTAATGTTTTCTACGTGTGGGCTAGGGTTAGCTTCATGAATCAGGAGGGGTTCAATTAGTCAATTAGATTACTAATCTAATCCAAAAAGGGCCTTGCATACACCTACAGGATCAAGTAAAAAAGAAAGTCGCACACATCTACCTGCTTCTCTGGCAAGTTGTTGGAGGGGAGGTCACCGTGCAGAGGCCCGGGATCCTGGAGACGAGATGCAGGGCAGAGTCAGAACAAACACAACATCCGTTTAGTGGCTTCAGCATCGATGTTACATGCGGTACCTTTGGCTGCGAGGATTTGAACGGGTTGACTTTCTGCATCATTCCTGCAAACCCCCCTGGATCCTAAATAGTAAATACATCAATTGGACGATTGAAGCTTGAGAAAGTGAAGTCATCGCAGCGCCGTGTGATGACTTGTAGGTCCGTAGGCGACGTACGGTGGAGCACAGCGCGTTCACCTGTTTGCCTTGAAGTTTCTTCCCCGTCTCTGGTGGATCTGCAGGATCATGTTGAGGATCACTCTTTGGCAGCTGCAGCCGAGAGACGAGAGTCGGAGATGCTCGAAAATATAATAACTACTGTATGAACTTCAGCGGGTCTTAACACGTTTATCTCTGTTATTGTCAAACACTTTAATTC
The DNA here is from genome assembly GCA_036023655.1 of Nannoperca australis. Classification (NCBI taxonomy): domain Eukaryota; kingdom Metazoa; phylum Chordata; class Actinopteri; order Centrarchiformes; family Percichthyidae; genus Nannoperca; species Nannoperca australis. The sequence continues at coordinate 24,928 of JAVQJD010030913.1, read as the reverse complement.
TGCACGTCTCATGTTAAATGCTCGGAGCAGGTACCTGTGTGGAAGGCATGACTCTCTGCATCACCCCTTTCAACATCCCAGCGTTCTGAAACACACACACACACACACAGAGCGACCCAGCGCCCATCCAGTCAAACACGTGGGAATAAACAGCGTTGCTCCCCCACCAACACGGAGCCATGACACTCATATGTGACGGCACGTGTGGAGATGGATGGAGCGCGTTAATGAGAGAGAGAGCAGTGGCTGACTTTAGTGTCTCTGGATCTGGATCTGGATCTGGATGTGAGAGGCTTGAAATGACAAACACACACGGCTTCACACCAGCTTCAAGTGGTGCTCGGTTTTACATCGGGTGCTCGATGCAACATCGAAGTAGCTCACCGTGGTTCTTTTAATGACTACTGACATTATTATTAAATTCCTGTTGTCCTAATAGAAAGGGTTATAATTAAATGCAAAGAAAAGTGGATATCTTTAATACAAATGAGTCAGGGTTACCACAAGTGTGTGTGTGTGTGTGGGGGGGGGGGTGAATAACTTTATAAAAGATTAAACAAATAGTTTTACGTGAGGCAGTCAAGGTTAGTTGTATCTACTACCGTGTAATGTGTCACGTTTCAGCTGTGAGGTGACTTGATGGGTCGACTGCCCTTTCACAACAGTGTTTTAAAGCCGCCATCACCGCACCAAGGTCGCGCCTGCCCTCTCCCCCCGGCACACCCACTAACCAAAGTCCATTCACATATCTGACATTTTAACGTGCTCTGTATGGTTGGTAAGCTTGCAAAAGTCGTAAAGTATGAGTTGTCTGATTTTGTGAAAGCGTACGTTTCACCGAAAAGATCGGTTTGCATCCGACCCATCATGCAGCCGCCCTTCCTGTAACATTCCCCCTTTCTGTAGATCAGCTGGCCCAGCTAACGCCCACACACATTCAATCTGAGCAAGCTAATACAACGTGCAACAGTTTCGATGTCAGTACAGGTGATGCTGTAGTAAACAGGGTTGAAAAAACAAGTTTAAGTCAAGCTTTCTATAACTTCGAAGTTAGCGTCGTAAAAAAAACGGGGGGGGGGGGGGAGTGACGTAATGAAAAACTCTGAACATTGTCATTGAAAAACACACAAGTTCAGGTTTTGTTTTCAAAGCCAAATTTTCTATTTGATGCCAAATGTAACCCGTCACTGCCCTGGCTCCATAAAGAGGCAACAAACCTTTCAATTGGTGGAACTTTGAACACAGTTTGGCTTTTAGTTCCCGACTACATGGCGCGTGGGTTCCGTCTGCCACCAGAGGAATGTTGTGCCACCTCAGCGTTGCGACAGAAGAAACGACATGACGGCAAAAAAAACAACCAAAACCCCCCACAACACAGTTAAGAGTGCGCTCAACACTTCCTGTCCCCTTCATTATATAGCAAAAACAAGGGGAGGGGGGGGGGGGGTTGAGTATCAAGGGGCCAGTGCGGCTCACACCCTCACAGCTGCGCAGGGTGAGAAAATAGCGCCCCATTACCTGGTTTACCTCGACGCACCATGTATTTTTATTACTTAATTTAATATATATATATATATTACAGCTACTTTCACTGCATATTGAAACACTTTGTTAAAAAAGGCACAAGTCTAAACAGTGTGGAAGCAAAAATGAATGTTTAAGCGACTGAATACCTAATTGTGAAATTACTAGTGAATACTCAATGCCATTTAAATGAAGTAAATAATTAAACATCCCGTTGCTGATAAGAGCTGTAATAACAAGAACCTTAATTGCTTTCATAAAAGAAATCAAGTTCTGTTTAAAAAGTCTCTCCCACACAGGCAGGGAGGCTGGAAGCATCACTTAATGTCCACACTTGCAAACAGGAAACTTTGTAAACAGTCTTTATTTACAGATTTAGTGTTTACATTAACATTTTAAAAAGAGCTTTATAAGGACACTCTGTTCCAAGGTAAAATAATGCAGGACAAAACAAACTGACATTTAAAACATACATTATTGGACATCCTTCTGTATTCAGAACACATGAATCGTTAACTTTAAGTTCAATATCGTATTAGAGGCCCATCCAGGTTAAAATCCCTCAGGTAGGCTGATCATAAGAGTATCTACAAATATGCACAAGCATTTACGTCCCGGATGCCACACAGCAAGACCAAAGGGGTCTCCAGTTTTTGTATAGAAAATATATACGGGCAGCAATAAAATAGCTCAAATACATGTGCACAATGTTTCTAGAAATCATTCAGGCAAGTGACGAGATTTCTTTTGTGCAGTCATTTTACATGGAAGTGACTTCAGATGCAGAAAGAACAAAAAAAAACTAAAAAAAGACTTTTGTGACCGACGCACCGGCACACCACAACCTACAGCTTCGACCAAACTTCAGAAAACCCTTTCTTCATTACTCGGATGTGTAGTAAAAATGCCCTTTGCAGTGATATTTTAAATAAACTACCCTAGATACAACATTCATTTTGCTTGTGAATGTGTGGCATTGTCACGTTACCTCTTTAAAGAACAAACGAGATATCCTGAGAAGATACGAGCAGAAACACATCCAAATCTTACAAACTCCACAGGACCCTCTTTCTGTCGCCAGTTTCCCCGTTTGGACGCTACAGACATCTGTTTAGTTACACTGACATCCTCCACAGGGGTTGGACAAAACTATAGGAACTAATGAACTTATATAAAAATACTGACTTTGTGAATTTCTATACTTTCTTGTTGAGACTGTGTTGGATTGCATTATATTCTAAGGTGTTCCTGTTTATAATTTATCCTCCTCCTGTCAACCACCTGTGACCACAAAGCTACATTTTGGCACACCTTATATTTAACCCTTGTTTCACCCACAGAACAACGCTTACAGTGCACAAAGAAGTGTGTCCGTTCTCCTGTTATTTGACCAGTCCCTGTGCGGACAGTAAACACCCTACAATATAATACCAACAAGAAGAATTCACAGCGTCACGAGTTTCACCTCTCTGCCGAAATCACAAGAAAATGATGTATTTAGCATTTCTTTTCAGGACAATTTCACTTTATTGGAATATACTGTTAATCTAAACTTCTCATAACTTTCATTGTCTGCTGCTATAAGGAAACTGATATTAGAAGGAAATTGGCCATATGGACCCTTTTAATGTTACAAACTACAGAGATGCTGATCTACTGGGCCCATGAATTCCTTTAAACGAGCAGTTCCTACATGTAGCCAGCAGAGGGGGCTGGTGATCTTTGACAGTCTCATGCAGGATGTTGCTCACAAGTTCCCAGTAGCATCCTGCAGCTCCTCTCTGATGCTGTTGAGCTCCACCACCCCTTCATTGAGCAAATTTGCCAGCTCCTTTATTTGACTCACCACCTCTTTCTTGCAGCCTTTCCTCAGCTCCCGGGAGTCCTTGATGAAGTACTTGTCCATGCCTTTGAAGAGCCCTTGGACCGAGGCAACTGTGGCGTCCGTTATCTCCGCCGCTCGCATCACGGGCTGATCGACCAAGCTGATCATCTGGACGGCCCGGCGGATCTCCCAGTCCTCCGAGTAGTGTTGGGTGCCTGACCTGAGGAAAGGGTGGCCGCGGAGCTTGTACAAGCCCTGACTGATGAAGTGGAGGATCTTCCCAATGTCCAGCAGCTGAGCCTCATACTGCTCCAGCACCAGCTCCACCTGGGGAAGGAGAGGGAAAGGCCACAGTCTTCGGTTAAAACGCTGAAAACGTCAATGGTAACAAAGCATGCGATGGGACAGGGTGTTAATCTTGGTTGGCGAGGTCACACGAGCGTCAGTTTGCTGAAACCATCTTCTTTATCCTTACTCTCCGATCTCTGTGACAAACGTTGATCTTCATTGGTTAAAATAAGAGCATTCTTCTTTGATTCGATGTGTTGCCAGTGAACGCACATCTCTACAGGAGCTCTGCACAGCTTACCTTCTTCCGGTCGTGCATGTTGTTGACGTTATCGGAGATGGCCGCAGAGGCTGAAGTGATTCCGCCGGCCGTGGCCACGCCCACACCCACAGCGGTAATTATGAGAGAGGCGCCGAAGGTAAAGGGTGCCAAAGCCAAACCGGCGATGGCCGTCACGCCTCCCACCGCCGTGGTGGTGCCACCGGTGATGCCGGCGATCTTGGCCTTGTGGTGGAAGTCGTTGATGTCTTCGGCGATGGCGTGGAGCGTGATGACGGACTGCCAGAGGACCTCAGCTCGCTCCGTGAAGACCTTGTTGAAGACACGCAGGCCGTTATGAACCTTGTCCGCCACGATGGTGAATGACCTGGGATTTGTGTGGAAGACAAAGCAGCGTTATTCTTGGGAAGTACAGTACTGAAGCAGCGCCTTAACATGAGGCTTCGTGACACAAAAGGGAGCTCCTCACACGTGAGAACCAGCACCGCTTGCTTGGAAAATGACAGACGATTAATTGATTATCACATTATTCTTATTTTAGCTCTACATTTAGCAAAACCTTTCCACAGTGTCCTGATCAAGATGATACTTTCAGTCAAATTCATAGAAAAACAGACGCACTTGGACTCGTCTTCTTTTAGGACTTTGTACTCATCGTCTGACGGCACCTCATCCCATTCTGAAAAACAAACAACAACAGGTGTTTAATAAAAAATAAAAAGACATCGATGCGTTTATTTTATTGCTCAGTTTCACTTGAATCTGAAACTCACGTTCCACAGTGTTCCACCACTCCATCAAACTGTCAGTGTCCTGTGACAAAAAGAAAAGCTATCATCATTATTCACATGCATACGCAGCACATGCATGGTGGTGGAGGGGAATATTTCTGTTTAGCCAGCTGTAAGAGAAACCGACCCCCTCCTCGTCCTTATCTTCCAGACCTCCTTCAGCGCGCTCATCCATCTGAGCAGCCATCCACTCCGCCTGCATTGGAGGGGGAGGGGGGGCAAAAACCAGCCAGTGAATACGTTAAAAAGATCTGAGATACATATTTGACCATTTTCACAGATTAGTCATGAAAACCTGGCTTTATTTAACCACCGTCTTTGTATTTGGTAAGACCTTTCCACGCACAACGCACTCGGTGTGTCGGCGAGTATTTACGCTATGTTGCCGAACTGGTCCGGCCTCATGTTAAAGGAATGCGTCCCGTCAGGAACAGGTAAATGGAGATAACTCAGTAAACAGTGTAAAGAAATAAAAGTGTACAGTGAAATCTGACTTAGCTGACTTAAGCTCAGCTTAAGTAGCAAGGCTGTCAGAATAAAACCCTATAAAAGTAATAGAGCTAATCATTTGGTTCTCACGTGCAGGTAAATGCCACACAAACATCCATGTCATCTCAAAAACACACACACAGACAGACAGGCAGGCAGCATTGTGCTGTAAATCTGATCAAAGAAGATTTCCTTTGACTCCCTCTGACACGCTGTTTACAGTGTGTCAAGAAAAAATCAAAATTGAGTTGATCATGATGTTATTAGGACATTCATGCCTATCTAAGGATTAAAGACAAAAACATTTTACTAATTGCTTGTCAAAAGCACCAAAGTTTAAGTAAGCCACATGCTGACTCACTCTTTAAATGTCTTGCAGTACTTTTAACTTACCTTAGCAGCCTCCGACAGGTAGTCACTACACGCAGCTCCTGGTGGGTCTTCATACTCGAGATCTGTGGATTTTCTCTATCATGACGAAGAGATAATAAAAAGTGAGCGTGGCATCTTGTTTTTTTAAACATCTGACAGCAAAAAGAGCTCAATCCCTCTTAGTTAGGCCGCACTCATTCACCTTATCCATGTATTTTTTCCAGGCTTTAAGTTTAGATGGCTTCTTCTGTTGAAGATGTTGGAGAATCAATATTATATTAAATATCAAACCCTAAAGGAAAGCAGCAACGGGGAACAGGAGTGTGGCAAAAATACCTGTTTGCAGGTTTCCTCTTCATCTAGCTCGCTGTCATACGTCTCCCCGGGACTCATGAAATATTTTCCCGTTTGGGTGACGTTGTCCTCAGCAAAGGCATCCTGCAACACGTTCGAAAGGACGTCAGTACCACAGAAACAATTCAAATAAACTATATTATAACGTGTTGTGCATGAAGCATACACTGGATGCTTGCTGAGGTACATCCTGGCTGAATCCAACTGGTTGACTCGGTCCACCGCCCTTCTTAGATTTGCGTGGGATGAGAATAGGGACTTTAGGTTTCGTTTTTTTCTGACAGAAGAAACAAAATTTAAGTTAAGTTTAAGATCCCTTAAGTTGTCAGGTGGAATAAAAATCAAAAGCATACGACAGCTTCTAGTTGGAAAAGAAGATCATGTTACTGGTACTGTTACAAAAATCCTGGTTTCACATAAAAATACCGGTTTGCAGTCCTCCATCCAGTTTAAGTCTTCATCGTCTAACTCCTCTGCTGAGAAGCTGCTCTTCTGTTGGGGGCTGTTGTAGTCCAGCATGTTCTCCTGATTCAAAACAAAACATTCAGACACATTTATAAAAAACCCAAGTGAAGTAAACCTGTATCTTTCATCTCCCATTGCTCTGCAAGCAAACATATTTACCTTAGTGCTTCTACGACCCGTGTGCAGTTTCATCTTTGTTGATTTCTTCTATTGATGAAGGGGAAAAAAGCCCATTAATGTAAAACAAGTAGGAAAACTGGGTGTTAAAAGAAATAAAGTTACAGGTTACAGTCTTCTCTTCCATGTGGATCTCCATTCAACCCAGAAGATAACGACAGTATAGAATATAAATGTACATTTTTGCAGGTACCTTGCTAGTTGACTGAAGACTGTGGCCTTTTATCTCCTCTACGTCCTCAAAAGCGTAATCCTAAGAGTGAAATAAGTAAAGTAACTTACATGTAATAAAAAAAACTTGATGGATTCACAAGTTACTGAAGGGGATGTTCCTCAAGATTAAAGGAAATGTAATAAATAGAAAACAGTGATTCCAACAGCTTTTGTTACCTCAGACTTCTTACGAGGTGTGTAGCCATGTGCACCCAAATCTTCATCTTGTAGTTTCTCCTGAATGGGGGGGGAATCCAAACATGTTTCACAACCTAGACCATCCTCATATCACAAATACAATGCACGATCCATCCCGCTGGATTCAAATATACAGACAAACCTTTGAGTCTTTACGAGGTGTGTATCCGTGTGCTCCCTTTGGCTCACCGTCCTGAAAGAGTTTCAACATGACACGTATTCATCACGGTGAAACAATAGTGACAATTAAGAGTACAGTAGACCTGGGATACCCTGTCTGTGGTGATGGCAAATCCTCTGTGTGGCACAAACTTGATTGTCATCTTCTTCTTTTTCTTCTGGAGATTGAAAAGATTAGAAAGTTGATTCGGAAGCAGCATCCAACATGTTGAGGCTGAATGGTCAGGAATGTTGCCTGAGAGATCTGCTGTGTAGAGTAAATACATAGCAACAAAAACATACAAATCCATTGTTGTCCACCTCTTCGTGAGAGCCTTCCCTTCCCTCCTCCTCATCAGTGCTGCGATCCAACACGGTCCCCTGTTGACAGTAAGACACTGCATCAGAAACTGTTTAAGGAATTAAAGCACATCAACAGTTTCTTCCCAAGAATGTAAAACATTAAGAAAAAGAAAGTTTTTCCCAAAGCGCTGGCATTGGGTTATGAATGAATTGCACCATGGGATTCCTACATTTTCTTCCAGCACGACAAAGAAGCATTTTGAGCTGCTAATGCTCACAATAATGTTTGGAACTTGAAATTAAGGAGGAGTGCTCTTTTTCTCGTCCTCTTGCACCTGTTCTGCAGAAAACAATTCAGGATCCAACTAGGCTGACACACAGTTGCTAGACTGCAGGTACTTTTTACCTCTGACCATCGCCGGATTATGGAGTTTTTCTTGCCGATGCCTTTCTTGTTCAAGTCACCATTCTGTTGTGGCAATACAAAGAAAAAGTCATCAGAACTGTGGTATTGATGTAAGCTTTTCAGACACACTATCGGGTGGCTGGAAAGTGTCATATTGCCTGGATGAAACTTCCATAGCAGATTTGGAAAACCTAAATCAAAAGTCCTTCTGCAAAAAAACTAAAACAAAAAAACCCACTTAAACTTAAAATAACTTACCTTTGATTCTTGAGGAAACGGTCCGTTCTTTTGCTTTCCCTCTGGCACGGAGGAATTAGTGGACGCTCTTCTAAGCAGACGATTGACTTTGATCTTCAGAGGCTTCTTCTGTTGACAAAAAGACATTATTAAGTCACCGCTGCTTTATTCAAATTGTTCATACATACAGAAACAAGAGTTATAAACATACTTTGTAGTCCGGCTGCTCCTCATCTTCATTCTCTCCTGCAGACATTTGCATATCTGAAAGATAATCCTGAAAAAAAAAAGCAAGTGCCATTTTAAGCACACGTGTCTTGATTTAATTCAGACTAGGCTTGAAAGACTTTGTTTGTTACCTTTGATGATTTCCGAGCGGCAGGTAGCGTCTTGCTCCTCCCCTCCTTTGGGTCATCAGCAAACTTATCCTGCAAAGTGAAACTTGTTAGATGAACACGCAAATACATTCAAAGCAGTGAAAGTGACATTTTGCATTGCTTTATTTACCTTTGACCCTCTTCTGGAAAGTCGGGACATGCTGAATTTTCTGTCCTTTTTCTGTAAAAAAAACCCAAAATGTCAAACAACATACCGGAAAAAAATATTGATAACCATAGATGCCTCAAAGTGAGTGATGAGTGAGTCTGTGAGATATCACCTTGCCGTGACTCGCAGGGCTATCCTGATCCTCACCACTTTCTCCATCAGAGTCCACCTTCACCTAAGAGAAAGGTTAGCTGTTTAGCATCTTCTTTCTGCTTACAACCAAACAATGAAACAAATCCCTCGGCTCTTACTTTCAGTGATTCTCGCCGTAGTCTAAATGTCCCAGACTTGTAGAACAAAAACAAAGAAAACATGATTCATTAGCTGAAATGTCCTTGACAGAAAATTCATTTTGCACAAAGAACATTGCTGAGAGTTCGAGGTTGTATCGCACCATCATAAGAGAGAATGTGATGAACTATGAAAATGTTTTCTTACTGGTTTGAAGTTGGGGTTAAGCTCAGGGCTGTCGTCAGGCCAGTCTTCAACACACCTTTCCTGTTTCGGGATTTTAGTAAAACAAACATTTATATAGACCGCTATACTTCTGTTCTATATATTTTGCCTCAATAGCAGCAGGGTCTAAGGATGATGATGGTCAGTTTATCAGTATGTCCATCCATCTAAAACATTATTCAAAAGGAGGATTTGTCCTTTAACGCCACCATGAAGATAACATTTCCTCATGCCAAACTAGATTGCCATTGACGTTAATGAGCACATTCATTGAGGATGACTCATTTCCATCATCGGGCCAATATGTCAATTCTGCGTGTCTCATTATCTACAGGCAAACTGCCATCACGTTTGCTGAGGACATTTATACACCCAATGGGATAAACCCATTTGATTTCATTGACCTCATTGTTTTTCTCTCACTAAATACCCTAAAGCCAAGTTCTGTATCATCCAACAGGTTCATATTATTGGGTATAATCAACATCGCAGGCTTCAGGGCCACTATCAGATGTTTAGACTTTCAAGGATGATGCATTTCATTTATACATTCTGTAATTCAAATTGAAAATCACTTTCACTTAAAACACACCTGTCCAATAAGCAGGACGTCCTCAAAGACAGCATAGTTCTCAGGATCCGTCGGGTTACTTTCCTGTAAAAAATAAATACTTGAAACATGCCCACAGAAGATCATGTTCTACCCACAGTACATCCTAATCATCAACAACAACAACAACAACACAAACTACCTACGTGTGACCTTTTACCTTCTTCCTCATCAGATATTAGGAAACACTTCTTAGAACATATTGTTGCAAAAGCTAATTGGGTCAAATTCCAACAGAATGCATACCAGAGGTTTTGGTTTGTGACGAAAAACTGGTTTTGGGAAAGGTCTGAAGGCTGGTATAGGAGGAGTTTTTGCCTCAGTTGGTTCAGGTTCAATCTAAACAGTCCAAAAAAGACAAAGAATGTAATTAGCAGCACATCAATATCAGCAAAATGATTGAGTTAAACAAACATAACATTATGTTACATACAGGGTTTGCAGGAATTGGTGGCATTTCTGGTTTTGGTGGCTTTTCTGGCCTGGGTGGCTTTTCCTTGATTGGTGGTCTAGTTCGAGGAAGTGGCTTTGGCGGACGTTTGAAGGTGTGCACCTGCAAGTGCGATTATGAAAGAAAGGTATAAAGTGCATGTCATATGAGTCAGAATGTGTCTTAGAGCAGTCGGTACAGTGGGTCCCTTAACAAGGAACAATCTATTAGCATTAAATATTGATTTGATGGTGGTCCAAATATCAAATGGCACTTGTTACATACATGAGTCATTTCAGCTGGAGATTGCCTTGGTGAAACAGACGGATGCCTGGCCCGGATGAAGGGACTCGGCTGAAGAATATCATGATTAGTTCCCTGAGGAGTCGTCAAGACAATAACATTCGATTGGTTCGAAGAGTTCGATTGGATGGCTGGATGAGATTCTGATGGTGTTGCCTCGGAGAGATCTGGTGACGATGGCATGTCCATCTTCATTTCTGACGGACTGTTGAGTGAAGGTGTAGAGTATGTGGCCTTAGAGGCAGCATTGCTGGGGTTTATCTCAAATATATTGCTGTTAGTGTTTGAGGGAAGTGGTTGGAAGATGTCAAATGGAGTCCCATTTGAAACATCTTGGAAGGGGTCGTATTGTTTTGAGGGAGTAGTACCAAACGGGTCATCCAAACTGGAAACGCTTTGAAATAAATCCCTTGTAATTGGGCTTGGGAACGGGTCGACTGTGTTTGTGGATGAAGATGAAAATGCGTCCATGTTTTCCTTAAATGACAAGCCGAACGGGTCCTCTCTTGTAGAGGGATCTCGTTTGTTTTCCATTTTGTGGAACAGTTCCCCATTTTTAGTTGGAAATGCTGGAAACAAATCTGCTTCATTGGTTGTGGCAGTATGAAATGGGTTCATCACCAAAGGCTGTGGAGACTGGAACAGATCATTCTCCTTATTTAAAGGCGATTTGAATGGGTCTTCAAAAAAACTGGGAGATTTATCAAAGAGGTTCACCTCCCTGGTGCGTTCAGCTTGGGGTAAATCCTCTCCTTTAGCAGCCTGAAAAAGATTGAGCCCTTCATCTTTTAACAGGTCAGAGCTTTTAAGCTGCACGGTTTTGGAAAGGTTCTGTGTTTGAGCAGGAATTGGCTTAAAAAGGTCTGGTGAGTTCAGAGTTACATCATAAAAATGGCCGTTGGCAGATGAGTTTTGGGCCAGTGTCGATGTCTGGAAGAGGTCCTTTTGAGGTTCAGAAAATAGGGCTCCATTTTCTACCGTCTTTACTTTAGTTTGAAGATCCAGAGGTGAACTCTGAAATTCAGGTGGAGGGACAAAGATTGTATTCAAATTTACTCCTGAGGTCTTCCTCCCTACGTCCTCTGTGACATGGCCTTTGCTGGCGGATTCCTGATGACAGAACACAATGAAACTTATGGTATTTAAAGTAATGTTGTGAGCCGATTATGAAAACAGAGATCCTTGTACGTACCAAAGAATACGCATAAAAAGGGTTCATTCTGGCCAAACCCCCATTGCCTCCATTCTGATAAACAGAGAAAGCAAAATGAGACAGAAGACCAAGAGGTGTCGACAGAGGGCTAAAACTGGCATCTAAAAACATACCTTAGGGCTCAAGTGGAGCTGTTCCTGCTCCCCATTCTGAAAGGATTGAACAGTGACAGCAGAAATGTTACATGTTGAATGATTGATGGGAGGAGGCAGTCAGTACTAAAAACCACGTGACCAATGAAATGAAACCAACTCCTTGTCTCAAGGACTGCTCAGGACAAAATGTATCTGCCAAAAGAATCCATGTAATGATTATCATAAAAATATGGTAACATTTGCAGAGAATGGGATGCTGATTATTACTTTGTATTTTGAGTTATATGGCAGACAGTTAACCGACTTATTAATAGAAAAGTCTAGTCAGACTGCTTAAACACAAACACACCTAAACATTGCAAAGATCTTACAACAACACGTAGTCAGATGGTACTTCAAAGATCAAAACAAGAGAAAGGGTGTGGATCTAAGATTATTATCCTCCGTCTTGAACAATAATTTTTGTTCATGAAAATATGAAAAGCAGTTTCAACCATGGCTCAACGGATGCTGAACCAACACACACCACCACTTAAAAATGTGTCGCGTTTATTGTGATTTCTCAGAGTTGTACCATAAGTCACACGTTGAATCTCACCTGTAGCCGGTGGTTGCCTGTCACGTCTGTAGCAGCAGCTGAGACATCATCATCCTGTGGATCAAACGTATCTTAATGATGCTGAATGAACAACAAAACACTCACGGAGTGAAGCGTGGGAAGTCACGCTTCATGCTTTTCATGCTTCGCAGATCTCTTTGCCATGAATGCCATGTGTCACTTGTCAGATATGTCAGCAAGCATGTCTACACTTGCCGTTTGTTTTCCAACAACCGGCAGCGTATGTTTTTGCAGTTACGTGTGTTTAAACAGAGACTATATAATTGGGTGTGTCTTAAAAATACAGCTGGAAATGTGAAAGGGAAATATGGCTTTTCAACATCGATCCCCAACCTGCACTTGTGTGTATATGCAGAGCTGAAAGCTGGACTCTAACCTGTTTGTTACGAGACTCGTTCACTGATGATCCACTGGAGTCAGAAGGTGATGAGACAAGAGTCTGAGAGGAGGGAGATGAAGAATCATTTACAAGTTATTTTACATGTTTAATGTCCATCTAGGATAGTAGGAAGGGATGAAGTTACTGTAGGCTGAGTAGGAGTTATGTGTATGTGACAGTTTATAATTTTGTACTGGAAGCGTGTGTGTAGCCACTCACCTTGTATTTATTATGGAAAGGGCTCTGGGAAACCTTCTTTAGCATATTTTGGAGCTGCACAATACTCTGAAGATAAAGACACAGAAAGTCATCAACAACAACAACTTCTTTGTGAGCCATCTTACTGAAAGGAATCTTTTTAGATTGCGGTAAAATGATGTTGACTCCTTATTTGTTGGTTAAAATTCAGTCACTCAGAAATAATAAAACAGATACAACTGCAACGCTGCAAGGCTTTAATTCCTGATGACACACTGCGCTCAACTCGTGTTAAAAATTGTTTAAAAGAGGCGGATGCACATCCACAAAACTCATTGGGAGGCTAAAACGGAGCAAAGGCTAAACGGAGCTCCAATTCCAGTGTGCAGGTACTTTTCTAATGAATTAGAATAAGTTAAATTAGATGCAGAAGCGCTTAAATAACTATTGTACTAATTGCCTAATCCTGCAGTAAATCACCATTAAACTATGGTCCCGTCTCCAGAGGTGGATCATAGCCAATTGTGTTATCTTGATATATTGGTTCTATTCCAGTTGATGACTTTTCTGCGGATGGTACCTGAAGGCTGTGGGGGGTTTAATTTGTGGATTTGTAACTGAGTATACATTGTACATTTTGGCACTATAGTCTAGCAAGAGAGCACAGAAAAGCCACATGATGAAGTCAAACAGTGTGATGATGGCAGATTCTGTCTGCGGTGTGCATGGACAGAACTGCTGACATCTGGGTTTGGCAGTTTGGTTTGCTTTAACAAAATCCATCCCAGCCACAGATGGATGTCAACAGGCAGCAGTACAGGGAAATACACTGTCCCACATGTCCTGAACCGATTACAGTGATTTCCTGTTTGAGGATCAAATGTTGAATATGAAACACAGGGAAGAGGAGGAGGTTTGCTCGCATATTTGAGAATTAAACACTCGCCACGATAAACAGAACCACCATGAAAACTACAACTCGTTTTCCACCGCAGGTCCAATTTAAACGCTACTCACAGGTCGTCGTTCCCCAGATGGAGTCTCCGTGGCTGCTGCACTCGCTCCGTGACCGTCCGCCGGTTTCTCCTAACGAACAGAACAATTACTCAACAGACATGTTTCTAACTATTTTAAGCCCCCTTCTCCTACATCACTTCAATTAGCTTGCATAAATCGCACAGTTTATTTGAACATTTCCAGATTTACCGCAGTTGCATCTCCCGTCATGATCACTGACGTTGGTTAAATATTTAATTATTAAGTTAAAGTAGTTTTTTTTTTACTTGTGGATAAAGTTTCTTACCATTACACCGCGTCAGTGCGCCCTCCGGACTGACAGGACCCACGCTGGTAATTATCTCCCAGTTTGACGCACCTGTGTTAAGTCAGCAGCGAGGAACACCTGCACATCCGGAATGCAAAACTTCAAAGTAAAAGACTTTAATTGCGCATGCTCAAACTCGCCATAAGGCACATTGCGATGATTACAATTTGCCTATTTAGAGTGAGACAGTGAAGTTTTATGTTGCTTTTTATATATTTAAGTACTTGTCTCAACCAGAACATGTACCTGTCCACAAGGGAATTACTGGAAACAATCAGAACTTATTTGCATTTTTTTTCTCCAAATGTATTGATGACAAAGAGAGAGCAGTGATTTACAGAAGAACTTCAGAAATAGAAATATTCTCAAAACCAGGATGTTGAGGTCAGTCTCATACTCTCTGAGAAGTGCACCACTAGTCAACGAGCAGAATATAAATTAGTTTCAAGTTTCAAGGGTTAATTTCCAAGAAGCTATTTGTTGTATAAACACTGAAGACACATTTGGAAAGTTTCAAGGGGTCATTTCCAAGAAGCTATTAGTTGTATAAACATTGAAGACACATTTGGAAACGAGCTGAGAAGCAGGTTACCTCAAAATCGTACTTAGTAGACCCACTTGACTAAAAAGTACTTAGTTACATTCCACTATTGTCTTCAACCATACTTTAAATCATGCTTTCATTATTTGTTTAAAATGCACTCTTATTTTGAAGGCAAATTCACGTCACGTCCGGCCTCTTTTTTTGAGTGCGTTGTTACCTTTCCACTTCATCTCAATGCAAACCGACCGGTTGACCTCGCCGAGCTCACCTGGGCGGTGAGGTCCAGGTGTGTTGACAGGTGAGGAAACTCTTAAAGGGTAATAAATTATATAAAACAAACACAGTCAGGACCAAAGATTAACGTTTCATTCCAAAGTCATGTCCATCAATGCAGTCTGAAAAACATCAAGTGTCCATTCAACAGACCACATGCTGCAGTTAGACAACAACTGGTCTGTTATCCTAATATGCCTTTTACTGAAATTCAAATTGCAAACTGTCGGCCATCAGTGTGACTCCTCAAAACTTCAACTTTAAAAACATTTAACTATTTAACATTTAACAGTAACTACAGAAAGGCTGGAGTTTGTACACTGGCCCAGTACATTTTTACAGAAAGAAACCTATAGCTTTGATTCTACCCCCAAAACATATAAGCATATATTATGCATACTGAAAGGCAGATGCTGCGCCCTGCCATTGGACTATCTTTGGGGAATAAAATGGGATAACGTTGTATCTACAAACACATGAGTTTTAGTCACCTTGAACTTATGTTTTAATATTTGCTTTATTTTGAATATTTTAACTATACAGGTCATGGTGACTAAATGTATCTCTCTAGTGTATGTCTGTGTGTCTATCTACTTTTAATATTAGTCATAATTAGTTATATTATATATATATAAACAGCAGAAAAACACTTGTTGCAGCTGTGTAAAAATGGGTTGAGTGGGGGGGGGGGGGGGTATTAAAGGAAAACTGTTTTTGAGGGTGAACAGTTGCTGTGGCGCTGTTCTGGAGTTTAATCTATGATTGCCACCTGCGAGTACAGTAAGTAACATAGTTTACAATAAGTCCAACCCAAATTGAAAGAATGATGGGGAATCCCGTTGGCAAAAAAGAAACAAAAACGAAGGTTTTAAAAGGAAAGTATAAAATGCTAGAGCTTCAGATCATCGCAGGTTTCCTACAGACACATCACTTCTCATCTTGGTAACAGGTGAGTATCAGCCTCAGCTACAGACTACATTATGCAGTGAATAGTTAGACCTGCATTTTAAAACACATTTGTTCATATCTGTCAGAGTAGTAATACTGCGCAGCATAGAGAATAAAAACTTCCAAAAATATAGATTGTAATTGAAACCTGTTGAATATAAATGTTTACAAATGTAAATAACACATTCATACACACCAGTGTTTTATTTCTTCGAGTAAGTTTATTGTTATTTCTGAAAGGGAAATGATTTCCTTGCTGAATTGCAGCTATTAAACAGAGCGAAGTGTGTATTGTTTACTCAATAATATAGTTTGAATTCTCCTCTGAAGTTATTGATTTGCCATGTGTGTAGTGACTGTAAGACACAGTTAGAGAAATCATTTTATACATATTTATATTTGAGTTTCATTCTATTTCAGTACTAAAGGAATAAAGGAAACCTGTTAAATTACAATAGCACAGAGGAATGTCCCCATAATATACAGTATGTCATATACAACTGTATACTACAGCCTGTGTAAAACAAGGCTCGAACAAAAATAATTTAAAATCATTTACATGTAAGTCACCATGACTTCAACACACTTTGATCTGCTGCACAGAAGTCATGTGACTGTCAAGAAAGTGAAAGAAATCCAACATGTTGGAACAATAGGGGAAGTCTGTGTGCTGACAACAAAGACGTTGGCTCACAGATGGCATGACTTTAACCAAACAGCCTTTCTCACGACATTTCTGTTCACGGCATTCCCGTCCTACAAAGGCAGAGCAGTAACTACAAAAAGGCTGGAGTTAAGGGTGTAGACTGGCCCAGTACATTTTTACAGCTTTGATACTACCGCCCGAATCCATCCGAACATATTAGCATATATTATACATACCGAAAGGCAGATACGCTCTGCTATTGAACTATTTTCAGGGAATACAAAGGAATAATGCTGTGAATACAAGCTGACATGGTGTGATTATTTCTGCTTAGTTATGCATTGATACATTAGTGGACAGTGTTTTACATAAAGATCAGAAATGAACTACTACCATAATATATTGAATTCATTAATAATAAAAACAGTTAATTTAGGTAATACACTGAATAGTTATAATACCATGTTTCGATGGATTTGTGAATTTTTCTTGTTTGGGTAAAAGTACAGTGAAGCATAGAAAATAAAAACTGCTAAATATACAAATTGTGAATGTAACCCGTTGAACATAAATGACAAATGTGTTTTGCAGACAATATCTGAGTAACCAATACATACCAATATTTATTTTTCACATTATCATAAAGAGTTTTTTTATTTCTATTTTGACCAGATTTGACCAGTTATTCCACAAAATGGATGAACTCGACACAGAAGAATTGGTTAGCAGAGTCACAGCTTCATTCATTGCTCACGGTTTGTTGCCTCCAAACGATAATGAAGAGCTCCTTCTCAACAAGCTGCGAGGACTGGTTACAAATTTAAAATGGAGCCCAACGGGCGCCGCTGAGTTGTTCGATGCTCTTCTGAGGCGATTTGAGTCAACAACCACTGACAGATCCCATCTCCTGCCATGGCTGTTGAAAATGTTGCACTGTTTAGAGATTAATTATATTACTTCCAGTTGGAGATGTCAAACAGGAAAGACACTTATCGAGATGGTCCAAGACAAGACTGTAACAGATGAAGACCTCAAGACATGTTTAGCCAACGACACGGAAAAGACACTGGATGAAATTGTTGATGAAATCCGCCAACAAAAGTTAAACCAAATTGATGAAACGCTTTTAGAGGAAGTGAGAAACATATTATCAGCTGATAAAGATCGCACTTCACACAATGATGGATCACAAAGGAGCGGCTTGAAAGAAGACTTGCTGAGGCTCTGTCAGGCTGCAGAAAAATCTCACTTTAAACCACGACTGACGCAGATGGTGAGCTGGTGCATTATGGCTCTTTCCAAAACAGGGAGGTTAATTCAAGTTGGCACTGGAGAGGGAAAGTCGTGCATCGTGGCAATGTATGCAGCTTTTCGAGCTATTAGAGGACAAAACGTAGACGTCATGTCCAGTTCACCAGTTCTTGCAGAGAGAGATATGAAGGAATGGGAAACATTTTATAAAGATCTGAAAATCAGTGTCAGCTGCAACAATAAAAAACAAGACGAAGACCTAAAAAAGTGCTATAAGTGTCAGGTTGTTTATGGTACTGTGGAAGAGTTTGCTGGAGACTGGCTTCGGCACCACTTTCAGAGGATTGACATATTTGGGCAAAGAACATTTGAATGTGCAATTGTGGATGAAGTGGATTCCTTGATGCTAGATAAGGGTCTTCATGTGGTCTATATAGGTAGTGAAATGCCTGCTTTGCAACATCTTAACCCACTCTTGGCATTCATATGGGCCACTTCTAATCAGTACAGTAAGATTGGCACAGACACAGTGGTGGGGAGAAAATACCCCTTTCATCAAACTGTTCTTAAAAAGATACCAAACGGCAACAATGTTGACGAGTTCACCATCCTTCAAATGGCTGAGGACACAGGTATACTGCCAAAAGGTTCAGTCTGGGACCTTAGAAAGAACCTGAGCCTTTTAACTGAGAGAACTGCAAGTCTTACTGCCACCCAGCTGGCAGAGTTCTTTAAGACAGCGGAGAGGAGATTCCCATCCTGCCAGTTTGCTCTTCACTGCATCAATGATGAAGGGGCAATAGAGGAACTAAAAAAAGGTCTACAAAGAGAGACAGATGAAAGACAGAGAGTACCACTGCTTTTAATCAATGGAGGCTTCTGTCACTATATGTATTCTGATCAAGAGGAGGCAAAGAGAGCTGCAGAAGAAGAAATAAAACATGTTCTGCATTTTACACCATGTGAACTAATCCATGATGAAGGTAGCTGCTACGTCCCAGGCTTCCTCTCAGATCTGGTCAAGTCTAAACTAAAGGTTTGGATTGAAAATGCATTCCATGCACAAACCATGAGAGAGGATCATGAATATGTTATGGAGAAACATGGGGTGGTGCCTGTCGACTTCAGCTGCACTGGTGTTGTTGAAAACAACATGAAATTGACAGATGGGCTACAACAGTTTCTTGAAATGAAACATGAGTACAAGCTGAGTGACATGACAGCAATCACAAACTATATGTCCAATGTTGGCTTGCTTCGAAAGTATGGAGATCAGATCTTTGGAATCTCTGGGACTCTTGGCCAACAAGCAGAGACTGAGACTCTGCAGAAAATCTACAATGGGATCCAGACCTGTCAGATACCTTCATTCAAGCCCAGAAAGCTGTTTGAGGTTGAAGGAGTGATCGTAGATGATGAAAAAGAATGGATTGAAAAAATCTGTCATGTTGTCATTGCACAAACCAGCCCTACTCCATGTAGGGCTCCAAGAGCTGTGTTGGTTATCTGTGAGACCATCGGTCGAGCAAAGGTTCTCTACCATGCTCTAGGAGATAAAGTCCCCTCCAAAAAGCTCTACATAAACAACAACATGGACAATACTGCAATCTTTGCCAAGAAGCTTGACGTAGGAGATGTCATTATAGCAACCAACCTTGCAGGTCGCGGTACAGACATTCGGGTTTCTGAATCAGTAAAGAGTGCTGGAGGTTTGTTTGTGGTGCAGACCTTCCTGCCAAAGAATGCTCGTGTAGAGGAGCAGGCATTTGGCCGCACTGCTCGGCAAGGATCTCCTGGGTCTGCTCAGCTCATGGTCTGCTGCAGCCATCTGTCAGGACCACTCCGACTGCAAGTTTCCACCAAGAAAGGAAATGTAACAAATGTCACTCCACTTTATCAGGATCATTTTGTGATGCAATTGAGGTTGTATCAAAAAAGACACAACGATGAACAACCTAAAAGTATGTCTTCAACACTTTCACGTCTTTTGACTGAAATCTCCAGTTCGGTTCCGAAGACAGTTAAAAGGATCAGAGATGACTCAGTAGCTATAATATTAGCCAGTTTCTTGGAGTGTGAGATCCCAAAGATAAAGAAGGAGGAAGAGCTCTTCTGTCAGTATCTGAAGGTACTAGATGAAGTGTACAAAAGCAGTAACAACAAGCCAGCAGATTCATATTTGTCTGCACTGAATGATTTCTGGGGTATTTGGCTACTCATCAACGTTGAGGAGAATGATTCTATCACAGACTTAAAAATCAAACTAACTAAAGACCTAAAAACAGCCAGGGAAAAACTCAGCTGGAGAGAATCACCCTTATCAAACCTGCACCACTACATTGCATTTGGCAATGAGCTGCGAGAAAAGGGAGATCTCACAGAGAGCATCAAGATGTACACTAAGGCCATACAGGAGGACCGCTGTTGGGCAGCAATTGCATATTACAACCGTGCTTTTGCATCTTTAACACAGCAAGACAGTCATCAGGATCTAAACTGCATCAGTCAAGCTCTGGAAGATCTGCAGAATGCGCACAAGTCTGTTGAGCTCTACTGTAAACAAACTGAGGTCAGTCATAGATACACCACACATGTCAAGGACATGACCAGATTTGATCATCACATGGCAGTCAAATATCATGTGTTGTTGCTTTTCAAGGCAAACATTAATGAGGCCATACAGAAGGTAGACAGGGCCAGAGAAGTGGGTGGGAAAGTAAAATTGCAAGAGAAACTAGTCTTCTTCCTGGTTCCAGTAGTGCATTACCTGCCCTTTGTAAAACAGTCAATCCAGGCTTCAATTGGCTCGAGAGATCCTCTGCAGATGCTCCAGCTCATTAATGATCCTTCCTTTGACATTATCAGTGAACTTAATTGTCTTGAGTCTCTGGGCCTGACTCACATCTATACCTTAAACACACTGTTTTCTCTGGGTGGCTTCTTCTCAAAGATATTTAGGACCATGCATACCTGGATTAGAGGGCGGGCATCCAGCACAGCAAATACCTAGAACAAACAATGGTGTTGTATGGAAATCTTGTCAGCCAAAAATCTCCATGAAATAAGAAACAGCTTAGATACATATTGCAGTGGGTTTTAAAAGAAAAATAAGTAGTACTATATTAACCCCTCTTGGGGAAATTCAGTTTTTTTCAATGTGTTATGAGTTCATCTTTTTGGTTTTGAAGTTCTTTGGTTACTGCAGTTTTGGGGAAATTCCTCATGTGATCTAACTAAAAACATTAAAGCATTTCCATTAATCATTTCAGGTTTCCTGTCCATTACAATAAATATATGGTTAATTAATTAATTGTTGTCAATTCAAGTGAAGAACTGTTAATCATCTTAATATGTATTTTTATTGTACTTTTTACACGCATATGTGTAATGCTCCATTTTGTTGTAATTTTTTCTTATATTTACAAGATGCATTACTTGATCCTTTATTTATCCTCAGTCAAATGACACAGACAAAGTAATGTTGTGATACTGATACTGCACTGACATTGTATTTTATATTTAACATTTTGGAACATGAACACTGCAGAATTTGTATTTAAAAAGTAATGGCATGGAATCATGGAGTATTTACATTTGTATTTACTACTAGGTTTTTATTTTTGGAGCTATAAAATGACATATTTGTATTACAATTTAAAGGCATTTTGATTCTGTATAATAAAAATCAAGCTATCATCACCACACAGACACCTGACGGTTATTCACTATTTGTAATACATTTTGACTTTGAGGTTTAATGAAATACTTCCAATCTTCACATGAACACACTGAGCATAAAGGCTGAACAAGGAAAACATTAACTTCATTACTGCCACTGTGTGGTATAATGTGGTAATGAAGATAGCCTGCGTTGGAGACTGAGGTCATACAGGCTTGTAAGTGATTTGTTTAGCTCAGTATCACAGTATGTAGGTACCCAAACCAAACATGTCCAGACACTCAAAGACTGTAATTGTTAATAAATGCCAGGAGACAACAAAGAAATATGAAGACGGGATTGTTGCATGTCAAATACTAAAAGATTTTTGGTGCTTGTGTAGATGAAACACCAGATTATGTTGATATTTTTTCAAGGAAATTATTTGAATTCAAGCATATCCCTAACCTTGAAAACATAAGTTAAAATTAAGCATTTTACAAACTTTCAGCTCTTTGAACGAACTCTGTAAAAAGTTACTGGATGTAGTTACGGTTAAACAAAAACTTACAAGAGCCTTCCAAAAGATATATATTTTAATAAAATAAAACTAATTATGTAGCCTATTTATATTTTTAAATGTCCATTGCTCATTGGTAAACGGTGTCTATGACACACCAAGGCTACGTACAGCTAGCAGGTCCGCTTCAGCTTACAAAGTGAACCCACCTGTTACAAAAGTACGTCCACACAATGTGCAATGCCGGCATAATGTTGAAAATATGTGTATATATATCGTCACTTAAAAGGAGCACAGGTGCTTTACATTTTCTACTTGAATTCAACTCACAAATCCAAGATGGCGCAGAATTCTCCCGCCTGGACTGGAGTGCTGCGCTCAGTGCTGCCACTAAGGTCCAGAAGCTATATTGCAACTGTCTGATCAGTACTAATAGGGCTTTTGTTCCCCCTACTATACAAATTATTTCTGTCATGTCTTTTTTTTATAAATACCACGTGGGATTGTGGATGTATTTATGAGTAACAAAGTGACAAAAATCAACAGAAAAATTGCTAAGGCAAAATATATATAACATGTTTTCTTCACATCAACCCCTCTTGAAAATGAAGACAGGAAACAAGGTATTTCTCTTAAGCTTTTATTAATATTTAAGTTGATTTTATTAGGATGTTCATTGTTTTACACAGAGAAATTAGCCACACAAGTAAGTTTGATTGTATTCTCTTTACCTTTAATTATTTATTATTATTATTGTTAATTATATTATTCTCCCTTATCAGCGCTAATGCTAAAAAAGTTACACAAGAACTATCACACGGTTAACTAACTTGTGAGCACATCGGGACGGTAAACTAACACTTCACAGAGATGAAACAAAAATTTAAATAAAAACCCAAAAACATAGAGGGGAAAGAAAAAGATGATAGAGGTAAAAATTAAGTGACAAACAAAAGACAAAATGGACAAGCATTTACAATCACACAGCCCTGCTCAACTCTCCACAAAGAAAGTACCACTTCTTTACCTAATTTGGCTATTTATCTTCTGGGCTCCACCCATTATCCCTTATTTGCTAGACGTTCCCACGCCCAGGTTTGAGTAAGCATTTTAGTCTGGGAGGAGCCAAACATTTACATCCTACATCCTTCTGGACAGCAACCCAAAGTGCCCAAAAAACATCCTGGTTTGACGCCACATTTTGCACACAGCATTTAAAAATCAAGATTTGTGTTCGCCTTGTTAGATTCAACAGTTGTTAGCGGTCCAAAGGCTGGTTGTGAATTGCACCACGTGATGGGCCAGACAGTAAGTGACTTATTGTCATCATCATAACTACCATCTTTAATATCTCCCAAGCAGCATTCTGTTCAAAGCTCAAATCTGAGGCCGTCCACTGACTTCCCTGTCGCTGTCGTCAAAATCATCGCTCCACCTCTATTTCGTCACACGGGTTTGGGAAAGGAGCACTAGACAGCATGTGGAAGAAACATGCAACCTGCAGCTGAATCACAGTAATGACACTGCGTTTAAAAATAAAATAAAAAAATCTGTTGCAAAGCTGCACAAATGCGCACACACAAGTAGCACGCTTACAAATGCACATGCGCTCCAACGATATCGGATTGGGTCCAAACATGGGTCCTTTGAAAGTACGATAAGTCCAATGGCTACATGGCATAGGGCAGTGGCAAGCTTTGTGTTCATCTGCTGTTGAAACATTGACTATTTAAAAGGAATTTAGATTATGTGAGCCTCTTTAAATGATGCCAAAAGGGGCAAATTTAGCTCCGAATTTCCTGATGGCAGAATTTTCAGAAGAAAATACCCCCAGAATGTCGGGGCTCTTAGTTTTGGCAGTATGAATGCTTATTGGCTGCAACTCCAGATTGGTTGTTTCAAGGTGCAGATATTGATAATTTTTCACTCATAAAAAAAAAAAAAAAAAAGGGTACATCTTTTGACTGAGGCTGCAACCCTGGTGGCAACATTTGTACACCTTTTATTTCCGAGTGTTGGCAGTGAAGGGGCTGGTACATTGTCATCGATAAATCACAGGTTTTTTTTTTATTTTGTTGGTCTCAAAACTTATTACTAAAACTTTTCTAGGACCCTGGCCCTCTTTGAAGCATCAATTGTGCTTCCATAATCCATACACCTCACACGTACTCCCTCAGACACACACACACACACACATTGCAGTAATCACATGCAAACACAATTCTCTTGACCCCGTTGCTTGGATAAAGCCGCTTGTTGCTGGAGAGGAGCTCGTGTTTATTTGACCTCACATCGCACAGAAACTCAAGTATGCTGTAGCTGGGTTTGTTGGGAAGTATCCATGCACAGGCAAGGCTAAGAGCTCGACAACCCAGATGATAAACACAGTGATCCCTTCTGGCCACGCCCAACACCGAAATGCAATATCTATGCTAGCATGCTACTTAGCAATGAAATGTTCCCTGTTGAGTAGCACATGAGCTCGGATTAGGACACGAGATTGCCTGCTATGTTGGAAGCACTATTTAGTGTGCGACTAGTGTTAACGATAGGGTGCCAGCTAGCTCACAGCGCGCAAACACCTTCAGTCTCACCCATGTTCACCTTCAGACCGTCACCTGCGCTAAACACTCCAAGCAAACACAACAGCACGTGCACACACACACATCCAAACCCACACAACTCTTTAGCAGAATATAAAAGAAAAGTATTATCCAGTCATTATTCACATGGGCTGATACCGGGCATGCAGCTTCCAAACAGTCCAGAAAGAAAAGAGAGAAAAGCTTCCTGCCCACCTCCTCAAATACAATGGGGGGGGGGGGGGGGGACAG
>JAVQJD010030901.1:0-14712 GCA_036023655.1 Nannoperca australis | reverse complement strand
GATAAAATGTAGAATTTATAAGCTACAGTGCAGAAAATTAGCTTCCTGAATTAAAGGCCCTAGTAAACAGTAATGTTTTCAGCCCTGATTTAAAGGAGTTTACTGATGTTGCAGACCTTAGGCTTTCTGGGAGTTTATTCCACATAACTGGGGCATAGAAACTAAACGCTGCTTCCCCCTGTTTAGTTCTAACACGAGGAACAGTGAGAAGGCCGCATCCAGATGATCTTAAAGGCCTGGTAGGTTCATAACACTGAAGTAGATCTAAAATGTATTTTGGGCCTAAACAGTTTAGTGCTTTGTAAACCAATAGTAGTATTTTGAAGTCTATTCTTTGGGCCACTGGAAGCAGAGATCTGAGAACAGGGGTGATGTGTTCTCTTTTCTTGGTCTTGGTTAGAACTCTGGCAGCAGCGTTTTGGATGAGCTGAAGCCGTCTGATCGCCTTGATCACAACGAACAACAAATATCAGCCAAGTGATTAGCAAAGAAGGAGCTTCTTGACACTATTTAGACATGTAAAGTACTTCAAGTCACGTCAAACCCAACGCCAGAACACCCTCTAGCTGTCAATCTGACAGAACGTCTTCCTCAACCACCTTTTTCTCTTCTCGCAGTCTCTTATTAATATATCCATGTCAATTAACACTAATGAGCATCAGCACTAACAAGCATCCTCACTGACAAGAGCTTGGTACAAAATGCTGTGAACACAACCTGTGTATAAGGGTGTTTATCTCAGTGATCCACCAGAAGTGGAGAAACGAGTGGAAATGTGTCATCTTGGTTTGAGGTGCAGGGTGAATTCGAACCTGCTGTCCAAAAATAAAACATATAAAACACTGAAGGACCAGTTCACTTGGTTCCCTGCTGTAATAATGACGCGTCACAGCATGGACGTAACCACGTATTCTTGGGGGGGTCATGTTCCTCCCAGTATTGAGAAACTACCAATCTGTCCCCTCCAGAATACAGCAGAAAACATGTTAAATATGTCTTCTTTTTGTGAACCCTGTGAACGGTTCTGTTTCTTTGTATTTTCTACTTATTTTCAAGTTTAGTTAGTTTGTTAAGGAAAAAATAAGAGATCCTCCCTGCTAATTCTACACTTGGTTGCTCCCATGCTTGAGCACACAGCTCGTGGTTGTTTGATTGACACTGTTAGCATGTTGTTGTTGCTGTCAGTGTTTGTTAATGACGCTCAGAATGTGATCTCCTGAAGTCGTTCTGTGCTGTGACGGTAATCTGACATCCCAACAGTAAGCAACTGAAGTGAAGGAGCAGCCACTGCCTCAGAGAAATCAGAGTATTCCTTTAAATGGGACCCCCCCATGGTTACGCCCCTGTGTCGCAGACCTGCAATAACCAATACCTTTTTATCCACAGTCTTTCCCTAACCTTCAAGTGTTATGGTTGCCTGACCCTAACTATAGTTGATTTGTCATAACAATGACCTTTCCCTAACCTTAACTATGCCATGCACAAGTATTGTAGAAAGTGAGAATAAACTAAGCATTGAATGTAATTCAGGTGTCCAGGAATCCAACTGTCCAACACTGATGTTCTTGCCTGGCGATAGGGTTGTCAATCATCTTGGATCTGGCATTTATACACACACATAGACATAGGAGACATACAAATGTCCTGCTCTCTCTCTCTCTCTCTCACTTGCTCATGCCAAAAAGCCAATTACCCAGTCTGCTTTTTAAACAGAGCGTGCGTACATTAGCGTCGGGCTAATGTGTTTAAACAGGACTAATAGTTGAAAGGTTAATTACTGATGCAACAGTAAGCAGTCTGTAGTAATCACCAGCTATTACCTAAGCTTTAAATGCATTGTTTCTTGTCCAGTGAAACAATTTCCTTTCATTCCTTCTGATTTTCAGGAGCTGATGTTCTTGTACACGGTGGTGTACTCTCACTCTCAGCTTTTCTCTAAACCTGATTCTCAGTGTGCATTTACTCCTCCTTACCCACCCTCTTCATTTTTCACCTCTCTCCCTCTCTCTCTCTCTCTCTCTCTCTCTCTCTCCACACATTTGCCTGTACCGTGACATATGTGAATTTCTCCGCTGTGTTTCACACGGCCAAGGAAACATATTTTAGTCCCATGAAGAAATCCATATCACACCACCTATTGATTCCCTCTTGGCAATGACGGTGTTTGTCTACAAGAGTGCGTGTAAGCATGTGTGTGAGTTATGTAAAGACATATGTTTTAACACAGAAAGTAGTGATTATGAGGGTACCATGTACCACACACACAGAAACAAAGCAGGGCGGCCATTGTCTTGTTCAAAACTTTGTTTTTCCTTCAAAAGGTGAAAATGATTTCAGTCATTTCTTTTCTGACTCCATGTACTTTGATTTCTGACTATAACTGTAATTATTATTACTGATTACATTATTGTTATTACTAAATATTATGGTATTTCTTATTAAAGCACTGCATGGACTGGCGCCAGCATACATCTCTGCTTTCCTCTGATTTTCTATGTCGTCATTTTTATATTCCATCGTCTTCCAACTGCTTTTAATAAAAAAAATTATATTACATTTATTTTTATCTATTAAAATTGTAATTATTTAAATGCATTTAATGTCTTTGTAACATATTTTCGTCAACACTATTTTTAAGTTTGTGTTTATCAAGTGTACACAGTGAGGTGCTTTATTTTAGAAACAACATATGTCTTCATTATAAAGTCTCACTACAGAGTCTATTTACTACACTTGCAAAATGAACTTCTTCACAATCACTATTCCAAACAAAACAACATATGATACAAGATATGGAGCTTGTTGCTCCAACGATGGCTATGAACGGATCAGGTTCCCAACACTTCCCTCAGAGAAACAATGGCAATACATGTAAAGTTTACTGCATGTCCAACACCTGCTATTTTTTTTATGTGTTTTATAATTGAGTCAACCTGACCGTACTACTACTATTAAGAGCAGTAAATCTTAAAAATTGTGGTCATTTAACTCAAACTTTTAAAAGAGGAGAGTGAGAGGGATTATAGAGAGGTGACTGAGTGTACGGGAGGGGAAGAAGGGAAGGAACTGAGTGAACTGGGAGAGGGAGGAATGAGAGAAAGATGAATAGATTGGAGTGAGGGAGAGGAAGAGGGTAAAAAAGAGTGAGCGAGAATTGAGGGGAGGGAGAGGAGGATAGAAAGAGAGAGCAGAGGATGACAGAATGAAAGAGAGAGATTAATAGACGACAGAGGTAGTTCAGAGAGGAATGCTGACAAGTCTCTTTCAAGTGTTGGAGACCGACACATACACACACTCAGGTCCCAGTGGAGGGCAGGTGTAGACAGCACCACCATCTGTGTATCAAAGCTTCAAATATTACTCCTGACACACACATTTTAATATAGGCGTGTGTGTGTGTGTGTGTGTGTGTGTGTGTGTGTGTGTGTGTGGGTGTTTGTGTGTGTGTGTGTGTGTGTGTGTGTGTGTGTGTGGATATACATAAAGAAAATCATATAGGTAACCACATCAGGTGTAAAAAACTCTTCTTTACTTTTTAACTCGACCTCTTTCTCGCTCTTTCTCTGTCATCATACATTTTATGTGAGTGGTTTACATCCTGTGTTGCCAGATGGGCTGAAAAAGGTGTCTTGGGAGGTTATCGACAAATTGGACAGAGAGTAAGTAAACACAACGATCCTGCTTTTTTATGGTCATTAAACACAACACTGTTCAGTTCCACAATCAAACACAATCAGTTCCTTGATTCACATCAGCGTGACTGGTTACTCTTGGTTGTGACTGAACCACCTGAACTGTTTAACTGGTATAACCAACTGTACATGTTGTTTATACTGTTTATACTCCATTATTGCACTCCCTACTCTTGTCCACTTTCCCCTGTATATTTTAAAATCGTTTATCTGTACATTTGCAACTGTACTTACTGCACTTCTGTAAATATCGTACTACATTTCATTGTCTTTATACCTGCACTCTGCACAAGTATAATAAAGTTGAATCTACTCTAATCTATTTAGTTGATGTACATAAACCATATCATGCAACTGCTATAGTGGCGCTGGTGGGCTTGCTGTCTGCAGACATTCACCTACATGCTACATGGTATCACTGCTAGCTAAAGCCTGTACAGTACCAATGTGAGGAAGGAGTGGGAAAGTGAGCCTGACCTAAAGCCTCAGATTGCACCTGTTCCAGGAGATGATCAAAGACTTGTTGTAAGAACTGTAATGTGGAAATCAGGGCCCATCTTAAAGGGTCATTCTGGTATTTTTAAACACGGGCCCTATTTTACATATCTTGGGGGTGTAAATGACTAATAGATACAAAAAGTTTTGAAATTGACCTCAGTCTGCATCTGTGAACTGCAATGGCTGCAACATCATTCTCTGTGTCTGTGAAAAGTCTGTCCATTAAAAGTGTCGGTTGTTGCCACTGACAGGACAGACTGTTGTGTAAAAGTGTCTGACAAGATGATGGAAAGGATCTTATACATAAATACTTAAATACATAAATAATAGTATATAAAATTATATACTACTATATTAAACTATATTTAACCAACCAAAAAATTGATCCACATAATTGTTTCCTACTCTGGATTATACTACATTTACTATATAAATATAAGCTACCTGAACTAAATCAGTCTACCCAGAATTCCACCTGGTCAAACATTACTAAGCAGAAACCAATACACAACATACAGTATTGACCCCAATATAAGACAATATTTCTTTCTGGAAGTTACATTTGAAAAAGTTGTCTAATTATATCAGAGCTGATATTAAATCATCAGATTCTCTTTAAATGATACCAGCTCTTAAAGTGTAACAGTGTGCATTGCATTATGGGTGGTTTGTAGTATTTTTAGAACGTCTGTTTATGGTGTGTCTTTTCCAGTAAGTCAACCTTAAGGCCAGTTCACACCAAAGATTGTCTTGTAACTACTTGTAGTGCGCAGCTCTGCAACGTTCTGAACCCTGGCAGTTTACACCAATGTGACTAAACAAGATGGTGTATTGTTTCCATAGCAACAACTCTCTCTTGTTTTTTTGCAGCTGGATATAATTTGTAGTGTCATAAAATCTGAATGAGGATAGTGATAGTGAGTTACTTGCTACAGTTCATTTCTGGTTTTGATGAAAGAGTGAAAATGATGACGGGCTGACTTCAACGCGAGCTGATCTTACATTCTAAAATCAGCCACTGGTGATTTGACAGGCGTCGCCACCCGCCGTTGTGCGTCGAGCTGAGACGGGCCGGTTGACAACGCTGCAACTTTTGACTGCAAACGGTTTCATCTCATCGCTAATCTGGTCTGAACTGGCCATTAAAGTATTTAGCCATCCAATTTAATCTGCGGATGTTTCTGATGACTCATGATCTTTTGCTGCCACCGGAAAATCATTTTAGTTTTTCCAAAAACAATTGATGGAAAAGGGGTGATCGTCTTATAATCAGCATTGTCTTACATTCACAACAATGTGCTTATTCAGTATAATGTAATCTGGCCTACTGTAATGTTTCATAATGGTTTGTAATGTAACATAAAGGAGAGTCATTTGAGGAGAGTCACTTGACGGCAGATAATAGATGCTACATTTAAGGTCATAATAAAATGCAAATACTTCAACTGTCCTGCAACAAACCTTTCATGCTTAATGTTAAATATTTGAAGGTGTGTGTGTGTGTGTGTGTTTTTCTCGAACTCCATAAATTAGAATGAGATGAATAGTTAAATATGAAAATATGACAGGCTCGTCGTTTGACGCTTGTGCACATTGACAAGAGACATCTGCCCTGGCCTGTGGAGAGAACAAGTGTGTGTGTGTGTGTGTGTTTAGAGTGGGGGGTTGCACAGAAAACTTTTTTTTTCAAAACTCATTAACATTTATTCCTACGCATTTATTCGACACTCTTGCTCGGTGCAGTTGCGTAAGTGTGTTTCGTTTACTAATTTGTTTGTGTGTGTTGCTTTGTGCGTGTGAGTGTGTGTCCGTGTGCGCGTGCGCGTGCACCAGCTTCTGTCAGAAGAGGGGATGAAAGGATGAGGAAGTCTCGAGAGAACAAACGGATGAGCAGACACGGATGATGGCGAGGGAGGGACGGAGTGCGACACGAGGCTGTAGAACGCCGCTGCAGCAGGCTCGGTCTGATTAAAACACACGTTCTTCTATCTAATACTTTAATGAAATATTAACACAGTTAACTGTAATTAAATTAAAAGGAGAGCCAGCAGTGAGATTAGCGGCCATGTCAGAACAACCCTAGGAGGATAACCTCCCCCCAAATTAATACCAGAGCATTAGCTTAGCCGCTCTGCTGTCACACACACACACACACACACACACATTCAGGCTCATAATGGGCATATACACAGACACATTCACTAAGGCAGATACACACATACAAACAAAATCCAACCACACATCCAAGTATATCTTCAAAATTTTAAAGTTCTTGTTGTTGGGAATTGTTGGGGAAAGCACTCAGTTCTCATCACTCCCTGTCACCTCAGTATAGACTTTTCTATCTGTATTTGTACAATCTGTTTTCCGTCCCCACCCCTCCCATCTTTTTGAAACTTTGACATATTATATTATAACTTTGTTTGTTTCCAGGTGCTTCTTTCTTATTGGTTCTCCTGAAACGTCTCCATCCGAGCCTTGTGTAAGTCACGTGCTTTCGATTATAAACGTTCTGTGTGATTCATTACACGTTGCAACATTCTGACTTGTCACTCTGTTCTGCGAGCGCTCGTCACTGCTTCCAGATATCAGCTCCCGAGGGTCAAGCCAGTAACTGATGAAAAAATCTATTAGGACAACTACAGAGTTTTGAAATGGGAGGAGCTGCTGGTTTCAGAAGAAGTCTCCGGGGGTATTGTGTTCTGGATAAATACTGCAATACCATTGAGCCTAAGCTGTTGTTGCCACAAAGAAGATGCGAGTCAGATGTTTGAATCAGCTGTAGCAAATTCAAAATGCTTAATTGTTGTGGACTATGAACAAAGAACTGAAAAAATATCAGATTCAAATGGTTAGTTATCCAACATTATTCATGAACAGAGCCATTGTTAATGGGATTGCTTTTCCTACTATTATAAGTCAAAATGTCTGCTGGGTAAAAGGTCTATCAAACTATCTAACATACATTTTTTTCCATTTATTTTCCCCCTGGAAGTAGTGATGGGAATTCCAGCTGTTTTTAGTGAGCCAGATCATTTTGACTACTGCAACATACACATTCGTGTAACAAAAAAAGAAAGAAAAAAGAAATTGGCTCTTAGCCATAGAGCCGACTCGTTTGCATTGACAGTTTGACAGTGAGCCAGCAAGCACAGTATCAGGACCCTGAGACTGAAGAAGCTAAATGGAATTCAGCCGTCATTAATTTATTATTTACACCTGTGCTTTTCCTACTGTGACATGTCAGAGTGTCTTCTGTCTGTGAAAAAGGCTTGTTGCATACAAAGTCAGGGGAGAGATGCGAGTGGATGCGAACAGCTGTGAATATTTGCTCTTATCTTGCAGCTGAATGACTTCATTCATGAGGAAAAAGGAGACAAACTGGAAGGAAATAGTAGAAGGAATTCATGGGTTCTGGGTTCCTGGCACATTTTCAGATAAGTCAGAGTCTGAACAGTCACACACTCTCAGGCCTCATTCTCCAACCAACATCTGTACAGTCGGTATATAAGCTGTTTGTGGGATTCCGGTGTAGCCAGCGAACATCTGGATAATAGATAACTGGGCCAAGACTTCCTCTTCCATGCACCGGTCATTGATTACAGTCCGATCTCGGAACCCATTGGCTTTGGTCTGACAGCGAGTTGAATACAGATACATTTTTAAAAAACAAAAAGCTAATCTCTAGGATTCTGAGATTGATAAAAAGCTAAACTGTCGTCTGACAATAGCAGATGGGTTCTGAGATGGCATTTCATCCAGTGCGTTCCACCTCATTTGCTCTCCACACCGACTGTTTACCTGCATACAGCCAAAGCCCCCTCAAACGTGATTGGTCAGTACTACTCAGACTACAAACGGAAACCAGAATACTCGCAATACCAAAATCTTATCCCTTGTTCATGTGCAGATATCTGTTTATAGAGATTAGTTGTGAATAAACTGCACTGGAGCTTTTTAGGTTTACTATGAGTTAGTATCAACAGCTAGATCAAGCAGAGCGCCATCATGTTCTCAGCCCCAACAGCATTCATCAAAGTAATTCTCATTCAAGTTTTGTTGTTAAGGTCAGTTCCACTTAGCAGTTGTCCAAAAAAAAAGGTAAGTACAATAGAAGACAATTAAGTGCAGGCAATGAATTAACAATGCATTAATTAATATACAACATAACACTAAGTTAAAGTAAAAAATCCAATGGCTAGATAATCAACATGTTTAGACAAAAATATCCCTGAGTATGTTGTGAGAGAAATGTAAGGCTGCCTGTATTTGGGAATTAAAAACTAAATGTTCATACTGAACATATCAGCAGAACATTCACTGACAACATGTTTTAATTCAACATGTTTAATAGTTTGATCCAGTCTGTAGCACCTACAGCATGCTTAATATTTTCATGGTGCTGTCTTGACAACTCAAGGCCTTGGTTAAAGTTTGGGAAAGAATGTGGTCTTGGTTGAATATTGAAAAAGTCTGGCTGACACCAGATGGGAGGTGTTTACTTTTTGGATATTAAACCAAATCCATGATCGTTCCCAGACCTCAACCAAAGAGTTTCAGTAGCCTAAACCTAACCCATAGGCTGTAGTAAAGATGTGGACATAGCTACATGGACCCTTTTGAAGCCTCAAATTTGGCATTTTGGCCATCTTGTTTTTTTTTGGTAGCCAGAAGTGACCATACGTTGACGAGAGGGTGGAGCTGGGGATCTGAAAACCTGAGAAGACTATAAACGCCCACCTACACCCACAACCTGACTGCACCTGGCTCCTGGCTACGCCACGCAAAGTATCCGCTAACAAAGTTACTTTGTAAATGTAGTAACTGGAAATAATGAACGGCCTGATTGACAGGTTGCCATGGTAGCGACTTGTCAATGACAAGGTCACCAGACCCTAAAGCAAACCCTGCTTTATTGTCTATCTTACTCTAAATGAGAACATCATTTACAAAATGAACATCTATTGATGAGACTTGAAATTAGCGGTGGGAGACAATGAACTCATTAGGAAAATGTTTACTTGAGTAATAAATTAAGTGAGAAGTAGGATCATTTTCTCATGGACTTTTATACAATCAGACTTAATTTTACAATCAGTGGAGTCACGCCCTGCTGGCCATTAGAAAGAATGCTTTAAGTTAGTTTTTTGGTGCTTACCATATGTGGGATGAGAACCCTGGTCGGTCCTGAGTTTTGTATGTCCAACCACCCACCTTCCTGCGACTAACACATATAGTATTATACGTATAGTATAGCACACTAATATGATAATAGTACTTCAAAGACTAGACAAAACCTTGGCAGCCATCATAATCCATGCAGCACTGTACATTTCACAGAAAATATGTTTTACCGGGCTTCAGTAGAAAGTAGTTCCAATGAAAGGAGCAGAATGTAGGTGGTGTAGCATTTTGTTTTTCAAACTGTGGGCCTAATACTTTTACTCTGAAATTTTACTTTGCAGGTTGATTGAAAACCTTAAAATTTACTTCAGATTGGCATTTTTATTTGATCACTTACATATTTTTTATAATGTTTAAGATACATGCACACACAGCAGTACAGCGTACATATTACATAAAATTACATAAAACTACACTTACTCTTAACTCCGTTTTACAAACATGCATATTGAAATGAGAGGATTACCTTTGTGTGTGTGTGTGTGTGTGTGTGTGTGTGTTTTATAAGAGGTTGGCATTTGCTGTTAATCATGAAGGGTATGAGGCTCTAATAATGACTAGACTAAATAGACTCTGAATGACAAGTAATAACATTAAGTGTGTATGTGTGTGGGGGGGGGGATAAGTCGGCCTGATACTGAATTAAAGCTCCCAATTAGCTGGAACTATTTGATCTGCATTCACCAGGCCCGACCCGACACACACGCACACACACCTCTGACAGCATGTTTGCATTAGAGCATTAGAGTGTGTGTGTGTGTGTGTGTGTGTGTGTGTGTGAGAAAGAGAGAGAGACAGAGAAAGAGAATATGTGTATTACGGTAAAGAGATGAGACATTAATGTCTGGATAATTAAACATGAAAGAAAAAATTCAGATAATTATGTAAATCCATGAATTTCAGTGGCATTCGCATGTGAGTTATATTCATATAGGGAGAGCGAGGAAGAGAGAGGGAGGTTCAGAAGAGTGAGCGAGTGTGTTCGCCTGGTGTAACAACATTATCATAATTAATCAGATAACACTGACATTATTGGTGTAGCAATTACCATTACAGTTATCTGTCGGCTGCTGCTTGTTATTGTCCTTTCATTGTTTCTGTAATCATGACCATCATTATCATCCTTTATATGCTGATTAGTAATATCGACAATTAATTTACTCTATATAATATTCAATTAATTTGTTCTAAACTCTGATTTGAGCCGCTGGTGTGAAATATTTATCTGACCGTGTAACTGTCTTCAGTTGTAATTAAAGGATAAGGCTGGTGAGCCTTATAAGCAGACTGCCCTCCCCCAAAATACGGCCGTATAAGTTCCCTATTATGACCCGTATTTATATTTATTGTTAGGCGGCGACCTCAAATTATGACATCAGCAAAGGAGGAAGTCAGGTGAAGTAATGGGGGTGGGGTAGAAGACCGCTGTTTGTGTCCAGTGTGAAACCAAAAGTCCACCTTGACTTTTAACTTTAACTTGAAATGTTTATTACAGCAGCAGAACACAGTCCTAGTCACTCCCCACGGTATGCTTACATTGAGATTTTGGAGAGTGACGAGCAAATATATTAAACCCCCTAGCCTGCAGGTTGATTCCGACGTAGTGGTGGGGCTGAAACAGGCAGCAATACTGATGCAGGGCAACAGTGGCACTGACAGGCAGAGGGAGAGATGGGAAATTTTTGCAGTTTAAATAGACCAAACTGGGAGGTTGTGTTTGGTAGATGGTTGCGGAGATTGAGGTATGTTACGTGTGTAAAGCAGTGTAGTGACAAGTCACTTAACTTACAACCTAAACAAGCAGTCTTGCTGTCTAAACTTAACCGATTCCCAATGATAAGAGAGGGAAAGACTACCCACCCTGTTTGTGGCATTCTCATTAGAAAAAGAAAAGTATTTTCCTTAAACAACTGGGCACTGTAGTTTTTAGCAAAATTACACAAACAGGAGGAAAAGTAAATGTCCTGGGGATTACTTTTAGCTGTGGATTAATATATATTTGTTTGATTGGTATTTTTGGCAGCAGAATGGTGTAGTAGCAATGGACAACAATGGAGCTCTATGGCACAGAGGAATAAGACGTATCAGGCTTTGGATACAAACACAATACTTAGTAAACAGTATACTTAGTAGATACATTCATTGTTGGTTGTGGTGCCACCAGACTGGTTCTGTAAAGGCTTATTTCGGGATCCTTCAGCTCGATCATTTAATGGTATTTTTGGTTAAAAGGTAGCTGGCTTTAGAGTAGATCTCCTCAATGTATTGTGTTTATACTGCATATACTGTACTTATGTTATGATAAGTCTTTTAGTTTGGTGGTTTAGGTTGTGTAGGAAGAGACTGGAGGGTCAGAATGGACGTCACACATGGGCGATGTTGTGAGTTGTGCCACACGAAGACGATCACACAAGTTGATTGATTTTTTTATTTTGGACTGTGTAACAATTTCTGAACTTTGCTTTTTACCTGTAAAATAAAACCTGAACTGCCTACCTCAAGAGAAGAGTAGGCTAGCCAAAACAAGGAAATTGGAAACCTGTCGCTGCTGCCACCATTGAGGATGTTACATTCCTTTGAATGTATCCCAAAGGGGATGAGGACTGAAGAGAGAGGCTGGAAGCCACATGTATGTATATCTTACCTAGTAGACCTTTTTCACAGCAGACATTTTGACTTGTCATAGCAGGAAAAGCACAGCAGAAACACATTTAGTTAACAATGGCTCAGGTCCATCAAGGATCACAGTAAGGCATGACAGTTGGACAGTGAGCCAACATGCACAATACCAGAACGCGGGAACTGTTTCTCCTTAATGTTCTCAATTACACCGGTGCTTTTCATGCTATGACATGCCAAAATGTCTGCTGTGAAAAATCGGTTTTGTCAGCTGGTCTTCTAATCTGATAGGATAGTAAAAGGAAAAACCAGGCTACTGTGGAAACAGCGTGACTGTAATATTCATATTATTGCATCATTTGCAGTACCTTAGATAGGGCAAACTACTTGTGGAAACTTGTGGAAAGAATAACAGCTCTAATGTTACACACGTTTATTCATAAAATAATAACAGCAAGAAGATTTTTCTTTCAGGAATGGGATCTTTATATCCTGCTGTGGTTCAGGCTTGGGTTTGGTGAAAAACAAACGTATATTTTGTGTGTAAACTGTGGTCTTTTTCATCCTGTGGCAGCTTTTAACACATTAACTAACTTAAAGACTTTTGGAGGGATTGTTACTGCTGAGTGCAGCATTGATCTGAAAATGTTTCAGATAAAATGGAAATAAATGTTCCCCTGACACTGAAACTTTGTGGTGCTGTTGGCGTAAAGCCTTCTGTAAAAATAGGAAACTTCTGAAACACAGTGTGGTCAAAGAAAGAAGCGCCCAATAACATTGTTTCCCTTTGAGTCCAGATGGACCCGGAGGAACTTTGCCTCTTGTTTTCTACTTAGTAACCATCCACCTTGTTTGTCCTGATAAACCAGACATAAATCCGTCGCCTCCCTTTTTTCCATTGGTGGGAATAACTTGTTTCGCCCGGCGACCGGATGGTGATGGATGATGATTGGCTGGCCGGATCAGGGTCTGCCGTGTATTTCCATACATCATCTGACTCTCTCTCTCTGCCCTGACAACCTGCACCTGCGCCGCCTCGCTTCCCCCGAAAATACCTCTGATTAATGTCCGGAGCCGAAGAAGGGAGCAGAGTGGGGAGATGCTGTGGTATTAATTAAACCAACCCTAACACCCCCACCCGCTATATGTGTGAAGGAGGAAAAGAGATAGAGAGAAGGAAAGAATTCAGGAAAATGGGGGGGGATCTAAAAAAGCAGAAGGGGAGAAGAGTGACAAAACATAGACAAAAAGGGGATAATGAGAAAGAAAAAAGTGGAAGGAAGCAAAATGGAAAGACTGATAGAGAGAAAATTTTAAAAAGTGTCAGTGTGAGAAAAGCAAATTCATAAGTGAATAAGCAATTGGAGATATACAGAAGAAGAGACTGAGAGAAAGCGGAAAAAACAGGAGTGAGAAAAAGTAGAGAAAGATTAAGAAAGTGAGAAAGGAGAGAGAACCAAAGAGAAAAAAGAGAGACATACAAAAATGAACAGAGCAACAAGAAAGAAAAAATGTAAAAAACAATATAGGTATTAAGAAACAAGAGGTGGAAAAGAAATGAAAACAATAACGAAAGAGGGAGGAAAGAAAGAGAAGGTGGAGACTGGAGGGAGGAAAAGAATGAAATAGATATTGGAAAAGACATTAAAACAGAGAAACAGAGATAATGTGAGTGTGTGAATGTCCCTCTCTAACCATGAAGAGGTTGAAGTGCTTGTTAGGAGACTACTGCTAAAAATAAAATCTGCAGCTAGCTGCTCAGATAAATAACCCTTATTTCTAAACATGCACGCTGTGTGTGTGTGTGTGTGTGTGTGAATATAGTTTGGTCTGTGTTAGCAAGGTCACATAAGCCACTTAGCCACAAAAAACACGAGCAGGAGCTGCAGTCCTGTAATAAAGGGAAAGGATGTGTTAAATAGTTTAATTGTTCACCATTCATTATTTAGTCCACTTAATTTAAAGCAGCGGGGACCATCAAATCATTGGCCTAAAATAAAATCCCAAATCTAAATGAGAAGTACTTTTCATTTTATATGAATCTAAATATGTCTTAGTCAACATTAACACAACTACAAACAGCACATTTTAACATGTCATAAAATAAAACTGGTGACACTAATATCACTAACAATGTGACAGACCACAAATGAACCAAAAAGTTTAGCGATCAATAATGTTATTAATGTCATTTTTTTGACCATGAAAGATGAAAAGAAAATAAACAAATACTTGTGTCCAACCCTTTCAGAATCTTACCTTGGTAAGTTACAAGGTAAAAATAAACATGTCAGGGAGGTTTCAGTCCACCTAGCATTTTGTAGAAGGCCGATGGCAATACAACTAAATGAAGCTACCTTGTGTATTCAGATTAAAACTAACCCATCAGATTTCACCGCTAAAAAGGAGTGATGGTTTCCACCAGCTAGAATTCCAAAGAACAGCTAACAAGAATGTTGTTTCTACATCCAAGAGAAAGTGAAGATACTGTTGCTTGTTTGTTGGTAACGTGACTTTTCACGACTGAACTTCAGTGAAGCTGGTGAAGGGTGAAGAATGGAATAGATTTTGTCAGCTGTTGAAGTTTTGGGAACTTTACGTCATTCAATTCAATTTTATTTATATAGCGCCATATCATAACAAAGTTATCTCAGGGCACTCAATCACATGGAGCCGGTCGAGACCAACTTCCACACACACAAAGACCCAACGTTCCCAC
>JAVQJD010030874.1:0-17646 GCA_036023655.1 Nannoperca australis | reverse complement strand
AGAGAGAGAGAGAGCGAGAGAGAGAGAGAGAGAGAGAGACAGATAGAATTTGTCCGTAACAATGCATCCAATATACATCATACATATTCATAGTTAGTGTTGGAAGAGTTACTTGTATGTAATCAGTTTCTCATTACAGGACATTGATAAAGTATTCACATACGTTTACTAATTACTCAACAGCACAAGCAAATTGTTACAATACTCTACACAATTACTTTTGTTACTCAGCTCAATTAAAGGGGCCTGTACAACTCCATATTCTCAACACCCACACACATTCTGTATTTAACATGTGTAAAAATAGAAAATTAGCCAAGCTGAAGGCCTATTTGCTTGTTAAAGGTACGGTTTAACAAGCAGCCAGCCAAAATTTAGAGGTATTTACTGACATCTAGCTAAATGTTAGCTCGCACTCCAGAAGTCCTGTCCTCACAATGAAGCTGCGTGTTCACACATTCAACCACAAAACCAGGTAATTCTGAATTTGCGTTCAGAATAACAAGTGGCAAACATTAGGAAGTTAAGCTAAGAACACACAACATGTAAATAATGTAAATAAGACCGCTTTGGAATTAGCAGGAAGCACATTTCTCTCTGCCTTTCTCCTCTTTTGCTATAAGCTAACCGCAGCACACACCAGCCCCTGCGTTAAGCTAACACATTGTCTTCCGGACTACTGAATGCAGAGAGACCAAATTAATATCAAACTCCTGGTAAGACAGCAAACAACACCAAAATTGTCAAAGTAAGTGAGCGTTACTGGAATTTATTAAAAAAATTACTTAATTTCAAAGTGTAATACCTTACAGGACAGTAAGTAATGCGTAACTGCCTCTGTTCATAGTAAACACTAGTATGGTCACATGTGGCTTGAACTTATTATTTTTTATTGCAGGACAAAAGACAAAACACTAACAGAACACTGAACTGGGAAGGCATAAGGAGAACTTATTAATGTAGATGTAAGGAAGACAATAAAAAAAAAAAACTTAATTTCAAATAATATAATTTAATTGGATTAGAAAATACTTGCATTTCATCTTTTCCCTTGAATGTAATGTTCAAAGGTAAGTTATCAGCTTCTGGTCTTTACATCCCTTAGGCCTTGCTGGGTTTTAGACCTGCAGCATTTCAAAGCAATTCTTACTTTTGGCGTGGATTTCTTTTGTTTTTTTTGTTTTTTACCTACGGGCATAACATCATTAATACTGAGATCCACTGTGAATCTCCTGAGACCTCTCACAACATAGTGAATTGCAGTGAAATGAAGTACAACCTGTCTCTTCGCTGTAACAGTTTTATGTCGCAGCCCTCTCCGGAAAAGCCAGATGCATGTGATTTGTTACCATCATTACACTCAACAATTTACTTGTGTTTGTGGGGCAAATGCAGTCATCAGTGAAGCTGGAAAAGTGCAAGAAAGAATTGGCAAATGAGTTCATGTGAATTGTGTCGTACATGTGATGCAGTTGTCTAATCCACTAAGTAAGGCCTGTGTGGCAAAGGGTCGTGCAGACTTTAAGAGCTCCTATAGCTGGTATTAAGTTGATATCTGGCTATGAAGGAATGGTGGAGGAATTGTTACAGTATGAGGTTCTTTTCCTCATCACTGAAACCATTATTCAGTTTCATTTGTCACATGAGGCGTGCAGGACGGTCCTGTGATTAATGAGGGCTTCATGTCGGTGTGCAATTGTCCTTCTTTCCCCTCTTACATTCCTGTCTCGCTCCCGTTTCCAAATCACTTCGCTCCATCTCTCTATACTTGTTCTGTTTGATGGAAACAGCAGAGCATTTGGTGAATGATGTGTCTTTCCCTCTTTCTGGATGACACATAATGGGCATAATGCTTGCAGAATTTGTGATTGATAGGGATCTGGAGTGGGTGTGAGCAGACAGCTGTCAGTCACTTTGTAGCATAAATAGATAGATAGATGGCTGATATACTGCATATTAAGTACAGATTGGCAAGTAAATTATCTGCTATGCCCCCTTTTGGACTTCGGTGTAATTTATCAGTGTAATTTGACATTTTGGGAACGCTGTGTTGCCCAAGGTTGGGCAAAATTCAAATACCATATATTACAGTTGTCAGATAGATCAGGTCTGACTCATAGTCCGTCCTCCAATTTAATTTTGTAGAATAAGCCAGTTTTTCTTCTTTCAAACTCTTCGGCTCTTGACTTTGTTGTTTTGTAGAAGAAGCGCGCCTGGAGAAGTAACATTGACTGCCTCTCCTGACCCGCTCCCTGTGATCTCACAGAGAGGATGGGCGACAGCAATTAGCCACCCTGTTGAGATTGGGGTGACATTAGCCTTGGTCTAATTTAACGCGAGCTGATTATATGACACACTGACACACCTGAAGGGTTTCATTGCCAGATAAAAGGACGTGAGCAGAATATGTTGGATCTGCCCAAAGCCTGCTTCTAATGAAAGCATTGATTGACTATTTTATGATGAATGTAGAAGTTTCTGAGGTCCGGTGCTATTAGTAATCTTGTCAGTGAACAGGAGGTTGAGAGATGGAATGAGGTTCAGTATGGAGCCAAGATATAACCAACACATTATACAACTCATATATCTCATCTCATCAAATTACTGGTTGTTCAGAGAGGCAACATTTTCTATGTGGCTGTTTCTCAATGAAAGGAGTTAAATACGTGTGGTGTGTGTTTGCCAGGCTTACTAATGGTCAAGAGGCCCCGCTGTTATCTCCTGTTACTATTGGATGTTGTAATTTTCTGTACTCCACATGAAAGCTGTCATTAACAAAAGCAGCTAAATGATGCTGTGTTGCTGATTGCAGGAAGAAAAGCGGAATAACAACTCCTTTTTAAAGATTCACGTGCAAACACACAGAGCACATGTGCCGTGTGTTCATTAGGTCATTATCACACAGGATTATCACACCACACAGGCAGACACTTAATCAAAAGCACACGTACAAAGACACAGATTGCAAAGATAATGTGCGAGCACATAGTGAGGCTCGTCACTGAGCAGTGTGTCCCAGGAAATATTGACTTTATTACTGCACCACTGACGGCTCCACCCACTGATAACCATCAGCTGCATCAGCCTCTGGTCTCAAGCACGTCTCACTTCATTAACACGGCCATTATCACTGACGATGCTTATCAGGGTGTACACCGAGCATGGGATGTGTGTTTGAA
The DNA here is from genome assembly GCA_036023655.1 of Nannoperca australis. Lineage (NCBI taxonomy): Eukaryota > Metazoa > Chordata > Actinopteri > Centrarchiformes > Percichthyidae > Nannoperca > Nannoperca australis. Next base: position 14,467 of record JAVQJD010030874.1, on the reverse strand, counting down.
GGTCTATAGGGAAGATTATTTTCGCAACTGTCAGAGACTTGATGACTGTCCTCTTCCGAGGTGTGTTAGGTGTATGTGTGGTCTTGTCATTATCTGACATATAGGATGCACCAGCCCATTCAACACACCGCACGGCAGGTGTGCCGCTGCGTGAAAGGATCTGTTGACTGAGACAGAGAGTTTGAGAGTATGTTCTTTGATGAGACCCATTTCAGGTGGTTAGAGAAGCAAGCCATCATCATAACGCAGCACCATTGTCCATCTCCGCAGCAATTTGTAGTTCCCATCTAGTAGCCAGCACTACCGCGTGACTCAGTGCAAGCCAATTATGATTTATCCATGGCTTTTGCCATGTGAAAATGATTCATGGCTTTACTTTATCCAAACCCATGCAGCATGCATGGAGTCTGGCACACTCCCTGTAACTGCCTGCATTCATAAATCATGTCCTGAATAAGTATCGATTTGCTTTTATGGTAGAACTTCATATTGTTTATACATCACACAATTTAGTGTAGCATCCTCCCCTGGTGTGCCACATGTTATACTGTACTGGCAGTGACACTGAATTTTGTAGCATTACATATTTTAATGTTCATTATTTGCAAAAGCATGTATTTATCTTTTTTGTTTTTATTACAAAAAGCTACAAAATGTAGCATGTTGGGTTTGCATACAATGCAACGTTCAGATGACACGTGAACACATGGAAATGTGCATTAGCATCATCTTATTTGTAGTGGCTGGCCAAAATGTTCTTGTGGACATTAATGATACACTCTGGTATTCCTGTGAGAAAGCTGCTAATTGTTAAAGATCGGAGCCTCCCTAAAGTCTGTTCTGGGAAATAGAGATGGTAAAAGCTCTTAGAGATTGCAGCCATCACTGGTGAAAGCTTTCTCACCACAAGTTGCCCTCCTCACTCACTCTTACAACTGCACAATGTGTTCTTGAGTCAAAAGCTAAATACACTTGTTGGAAGATATACAAAGAGGAGAAGAGCATAATGGCTTACAAGGATTAGTTTAGAGCACATGACACAACTGGAGAAAGTTATGAATTAATTGACTTCAGACTAAACCCAATCCATAACCCTAATGTCAGGCATTACCTGGTTATTACTAATATGTTCTGCTCCATTATTACCTTGAGATGTGTTTCCCCATTGTTGCCCCAAGAAAGACAGTCCCCGAGAGATTACCTGTTAGTACCTTGTTATGTCTGCGCTGGAATGTCAAGGTCTACCGAACCCTTTGCACAAGAACTCATCTGTGAATTTAGGGATTGTTTCAGCGACACTGGAGAGGTTACATTGTTCCTCTTTCAGTGATGCTTTTAACAGTTTGCAGAGAAAAATGTCATGACATATTTTTCGCCTTAGCACACGACCATCAGACTCAACAATGGGTGCAGGGGCAGTGAAGCATGCTGTCTCCAAGTTCATCATGCCTTTTATGTGTCAGAGTGCCCTCCTGGGAAAGACAACAATGACAGCTACAGTAATAAGAGGATAGCTGTTGGCTTCCAGCCTACCTGTCACTTTACTGAGGCCTGATGTAAAGCAACACCCTACATGTGCTCACAGCATGACAAAGTCACCGCAACCTGATAGCATATAGTATGTAACTCATCCACATTAACGCAGGTATGTGGAAAAAAACCTGCAGGTATACATGTTCCTGTATGTACATACAGCTGTGTATGTACAAATAGGAAAGTTTCAAACTAAAAGAATATGCAGACCTTCTGCCACTCCTCTCTGAGATACGACACATCAGTTGTGCCAACTGCATTGCCTTTTCCGCCTTCACTAAAGACAATGGTGCAGTGCATCCATAACTCGTCATTCATCAACATCATTACACATGTACATGAGGATACTCACTTTGATTTCTCTTTGCATGTGTGTGTGTGTGTGTGTGTGTGTGTGTGTGTGTATATTTTCATGGGTTGGTTACAGTATAAAAGTTCTCAAAGAAGTTAGTAGATGGTGAGAAAGTGCTAAATGTGTCTGTCAGGGAAGAGCATGCAGAACAGGGACATTTCTGCATTTATAAATGTTGAATATGCACAAAAAAGAACTGTAAAACATGAGCGTACTTATGATGATTGGTTAATCTGAATCATTTTCATGAGGAAAATTCATTTCTGTTCATTTCAGAAGCCAAATATGAATGACAAGTAGGCTAACCCGTGAAGTGTGTAATTATGTGCTTCAGCGCTTTTTAACACACAATAAAGGAACCTCTCTGGTTTACTAGCAGCAACTTCATTAAAGGTTTCCGTCTCCTTCCTTCAATGGAGCAACACCTCAGATGAGACTGTCTCAAATTATAGAAGTCAAACACCACCAAAGGGGACTGAGCTCAGGTGTCCCCTGAACCTCACAAGTGGCAGCAATGCTTTGTAGGTGGGCAGGTGCGTGCGTTTCTTGGCACAGACTTTGATATCCTACCACTTCGTCTAGATTTGCAGAATGTTTCAGCTCAGTGAGCTGGAAGTGTCAGTGCAGGCAGTGAATTCTAATAAACCTTCTCTTATGACAAGTAAAGTATGAGCTGAACAATGAACTATATTACTTGGAAAGTAAAGTTATGTTATTTTTAAACTGAGTGTAAAATAAACAAAAAGAGAGTGTAACAGACAAAAAAAACAGTAAAAGACAGAGAAACAATCTACTTGTGTTCCAAACAGTGGAGGTGTTATGTGATTTTTGCAACAGCAACAAAAATAAGCGTGAGAGCAGAATCATTGTGACCTTTATGAGTACAAGAACAAGAAATGCTTCTGTTTCCTCTTGAACTTAGAGATTTTTTCTCATTGTCCGTCGGTTTCTCTCTTTCTCTTCCCATGCCTTGGAGCTCATTCTACACAACTGCTAATCTTGTGTTCTGATGGGGATTAGCCCAAAATTCTGACGACTGTTTTTAAACTCTGGCATCATCGTCTTGTCTCAGCAAGCACATTATGCCTCAAGATTAAGATGTGGTCCATATGCTTTATTCTCACAGCCGCCTAAGCACGAAACCCAATTCAATTAAAGAACAATTGCAACTCTAATTGCATTCTAATTGCTATTGCATCACTGGCTTGTTGGCAGAGTCACTAAGATGTCTTGGTGTGTTTTCCGGAAAGCTGCCCACCCGCATAACAAGGAGGGATTGTACCGGAAGTTTTGAGTGGATAGAGAAAGACCCACTCGGATTGAATTACATTGCCATTACTGACCACTTAACTGTGGAGACTTTGGCTTCCCCCCCCCACACACACACACAGTAGCATCTAGGTTATGAAAGTCTGGATGATAGGCACTCTATTTCATCAGCTTTCCGGAAACAGATGTTGGAGACAGAAAAGTATGAAACACACATCAAGCTGCAAAGTCTACTGTTGGGACTTGAAATTCTCTAATGTAACATAAAAGTAAGAACTGCAGGAAACACTGCAAAGTAGTGAGGTTTGATTCATATTCTGACTTAACTGCCCTTGAAGAAGGTTATTAGAAAGCATCAGGCTATGGCTTGTGGTTGACTGATGGTTAAAGAATAGGAATGGCATCTGTCAGTTTATTCAACCATAATGTCTTGGTTATAAGCCACAAATCATCGAAATGTCAAGAGCCGGAGCGGGATGAAGAATCACATGGCAGTCTGGGTTTTCATGTTAACCACCGGTGGCAAAAACCTTTTCTGCTCTGGCGACCATTGACTTGTGCTAAGGACAGTGTAATTCACTCTGTCAAGACCAAACATAATACCCCTTTCAATGAGCTAGTGATTTTTCATCAGCAAGAATGATTCGCGGAGAAAAGTGTCTTTATGTGGCAGATTACATGCTGTTGTGTCCAGCCTGGGCTCTTGTCTTGGATTAGTTGGACTTTCTGCTGCAATGACATCGCTGCACAGGTCAAATCCTTGAGAAAAATTTAGGTAAATTGACAAATAACAAAGGCATATAGTGACACTGACAAGGCTATTTACCATGGTGACAAAATGTAATGGCCAGAGTTTTGCCATTGTTGTATTGATTGGGATCAGGATAAGATTAAATCAGTTACAGCCATATATTGTTAAAGGGACAAGGTGTTACATTTTAAAGACCCAGTAAGCATTTAACTGGTAATTTGAATATGGAATAATAAAAGAGACCTGGATAAAGATGATTCCCCATTCATTTTTTATGAAAGTTGACATCTAGGTTAAAACCGGGCAACATTTTGAAGTGTAAAAAGTGAATGATTCCTCAGTAACTGACAAAAAGTCCCTTTGGGTTGCTTTAAAGGGCGCAGATAAAAGTGTTGCAAGTCCTTTGTGAAATAGAAATCAAAGTGTGAAAAATGATGATGGTGAGGAGGACCTACTTTACATTGAAATATTGTCCTTAAACTGCGTATGAAATATTGATTGTGAGGCATCCTGGTGTACATTAAAAGTTGGCTCTGCAAATGTTTTATGAGTATGGAAGTGCATTCAACATGTTTGTTAGACCTCAAGGATACACAAAATGTCTGTCTCTTTTTCATTTATTTAGAGCTGTTGTAACTCTCATTATCAAAGTAAACAAAAGCAACCTGGGCATCTCCGTATTTCTCATTTTCATGAACTAAGCCTTCTGCTTTTCCTCTGAAGTGATTTATCCATTAATTAGCAGCACCGCTGCACTTTAGTGGCAGAGTTTTTATTCTGCCTTGCAAGAATCCCATCTATTCTGAGTGCGCCAGCGCTTCTGACCCTTTGCTTGCTGCGCGGATGATTGTTTGCTCCTCACTTGGTGTAACACATTGTTCTATTCAGTCAGGTCAGCATGGAGACACACTTGTTGTATTGGTTATATAAGTGCTGGTTTTGGAGAATGAATATTTGATTGGGGCCCTTAATGCAGAGTGAGCGTTCAGATGAGGAGGCGGTCAGTAGGCGGAGAGCAGCGAGCTGCATCTCTGTCCAGGGCCTGGCAGTGTGCCAACACAGAGGAGAGCTTTTACTGTACCCACTCTTCTACTCTTCTATCTTCTCTACAATGTTCTTTTGCACTTTTCTATTCCTCTCCTCTCCTTCATTTCCTGGCCCATCATCTTTCTTTGCACTTTAGCTGTCAGTATTCACTCTTTTTCACCTTAAAATGTATCTTTATTGCTGATTTGCATCTTTGTTACATGCTCTCCAACTCCAGCGTAGTCAACACAAAGTCAGGAGGCAATTGAGTGTTTTCTCAAATATCGGAAAAAAATTAGAGTTCCTTGCCTGAAGAGGGTGTGAAATATGGTGGGATGTGTGTACGGGTATGACTGCACATGGCTGGGCAAGTGCTCATGTTTATGTATATATGACTACATGTGCATCACAGCTCGGGAGAGACATGGGGGAGTACAGTCACATGTATATAGTGAGGGTTTACGCATGTCAGTTAAGGTTGTCCATGAGTAAGCTGAAGCCTGATTACATTACTATGTAACACCATATTTTATTATTCTTTATTTTATTTTATTCTATTATTTTTGTTGTATTATTCATGTTTGCTCTTAGATTTTTATTCTTGCACAGTCTGGGATCCTCACAGAAAAGTAATAAATAATAATAAGTATGACTGCATGTGACCAATAAAACTTTTAACCTTTTGAACCTTTTAACTATGAAGAGTTAAGTAAACATCAGTAACATAATAACATGGGCAACTGATATCAGATCATATACATATACATGTATGCAAAATTGGTAATAATGAAGATATGGTGGAGGGAAATACCTGTAGGTTAATAGAGAAAATAAGGGATGACAAAAAAAAGCTTTGTCCTGTAATTGTCTTTTGATGCTGTTAAAATACTGCCCAAATAATAGAGGGGTCAGACATGCAGAGAAGGAAAATGAGCCTCAGTGCCACATTTAGTTGTAGAATACAAGTAACTTGTGTAAAGAATGCCTAGCACTTTCAGATACCCTGCTATATTTTTTTTTAATTTGGCAATTTTGTTAATTGAATAAAGGTGGGGTAGGCGGTATTGTTATTGCGTCATAGGTCAAGAAATCCATAATAACATGTTCAGGATATTGTAATTCAAGTGGTCTGAGAGCAAGACTCTACTTCGGCCCTCAGAAAATGTAGCCTGTGACGGGAGACTTAAGCAAATCACAAGTTATTTCAGAGAGACGTGCGTTTGTATTGGCTGTTCTACAAATGCAGACACGTGTACACGTTCCTTTAGATGGTTAAAGCCCGATTCAGTGGTAAAAAATTGTGCCCAAAATCCTGCAACTTGTGATGAATTTCCAATACTTCCTTGCTTACAACACGTCCCAGCTTCACATGGAGCTTCAGGCTTATTATGTACAATGCCATGATGCCATTTCGATCATATCGACATGTCAAAGAGGTAAGATGACAAATGGTGGGGAATAACTTGTGACAGAGGAAAGTGGTGTGTGTGTGTGTGTGTGTGTGTGGTGTACTAGCCTCTCATCCCGCTGCTGTAAGGCGGGGCGTCTTCGAGAAGACAAGACTTGCGGTGAGATGGACCCAAGTCTCGTGAGGTTCACGCCGTGGAGAGTGAGCCCACGAGGCATTTTGCACGGCAAGCTATTCCTTCCGGTGGTCAAAGTTGTGGGTTAGGGTTTTGGGAGGGGCTTAGCGGAGTGATATGAGGCAGCAGAGAGGCGGAAGGTTTTGCTTAGGTTGCACAGATTTTGCCTAACCTCCGCTTTAATTGTGGAAGACAATCATCAAGCAAAAATGTCCAAATGTTTGGGTTTTTTTTACCTTCTCGGACATGAGGATTTGTTGCTTTTCTCTGATTTAAAATGTAATCAAAGAGTAATCAGCACATTAATCAATAATAGTTAGTTTAGTCCCTACACTGAAAAAATTATAACAATGTTCATTCAATGTATTTTGTACTCTTGTCATTGTTTCCATATTTACATGTGATGTTGTGTGCATGAGTGGCAAGATGCAGTAGTGACTCATGTTGGAGACTACCTAAAATTTCCGAATGTCCCACTGTTTTTGATGAGCAAGCCTGAGCTTTTGTTTGCATATAAAAAGGGGAGGGTTGCAGTATCTATGTTTGCTGAACTCTGATAAAATGTTTTTAGTGAAAATATTTACTGTGAATCATTACCTTGTTTTGTTAAAAGTTTTTGAATAATTTTTTCAGTGTACTTTGTCAAAAAACAAACAAGGAAGGCTGACAGGAAGCTTTCCAAGAAATTGTATTTTCTTTTCTATTTCTGGTGTAGCAAAAACCTGAATGTGTCAGAGTACAAACATAAACAACATGGGTCATTTAAAAAAAGTACAATCCAGCCAGGGAGTTTTGAGTTTTCGCAAACGAGCGAGATCATATAGACTGCTGCAAAGTATTTCACTCCCTTGACTTCCCTTTTCACCTTCCACCGTGGACACGTTACAGCCTTTTGAGGACGGGGTGCATTTGTGCACAGGGATTTTTTCAGCTGTGTTCTCTCCTGACTCGCCCGCCTTCCCCATGAGGGAGGTCATCGAGAGAGGTGGATTGGCTCACCAGTCTAATGCCTCCCTAATTGTTGCTCCCATGTGGGTGAGTGCGGGAGAGCGAATGATAGGGAAGGGGAGAGGAGGGAGGGGCGTTGGGGGAGAGCGATACGAGGGTCAATTATCTCACAAAGGCACAGGCTAATAAAAGCAGCACGAACGCACAAGGAGAGCTAGGTATTCAGCTGTGCGCCCGGGCCGTCTAGTCTGCCCAAACTGGTGGATGAGGGTCCAAAGACGGTCCAAAGGCACCAGCCACCTTCACTGAGCATCCTACTGAGCAGGACGCAGCCAGCCATATGGGGACAAACATGCATGGACAAGAAGGATGTTGAAAAAGAAAGGGTGGAAGGGGACGGGGGGGGGGGTAGACAGTCGGTGAAAGGTCAACAGCACAAACATTTAGATGGATTTATCGTTTAATTTTGTGCATAGATGTTTTCATCAAACACCCTTCTCCTTCTGTTTCCTCACAATCCAGATATTTTAAAGACAGCTAAAAAGGACAACAGTGTTTGTTTTATTTCCCCGGAGTTATGAGATACTTTATTTGAATATTCTTTTGACATTTAGTTGGATTTGTGGTGTAAGTTCCCAGTGGGTAAAATGTGCTCCACTTGTGCTGTGGCATTTAGCCGTTGCCATGGCCGTGTACTGTATTTACCGACTGCAGGCCACAGTGAGTTCTTGACAGCTGTGTATGTGTGTGTGTGTGTGTGTGTGTGTGTGTGTGCGCTCGCATAAGATCAGGGTTGGGCTTGTGCGTGTTTTTCTGTGTTCAACACTGAACCACTCACAATTTGTGACGTTTTAAATCAAGTTTTAGGAAGGTATTGATTATCTCCTCTGCCCTTTATATTCTGTGCCCTAAACTGTTCCCAAGGAGGCCACCTCCTGCACAAGTAAGGATATTTACATAATGATAAGGAGTCTAATTACTTTCTGATATTGTAATTAGGAGTGATTGATTCTCTGCATCATTGTTATAAATTTTGTTGTGAAGGGATCATTATGTAAATTAAAAGGACTGCATTTCATTAAAATTAACTGTCAACATGAGAGGAGAGACTCATTAACTGGAACTGCAAAGGTTTCTTGTGAATGATTTTTCTCTAGCCCTTGTTCCAAAATCAAGTTATTCTTAGCTTTGGTAGCTCCGGGCAACTGTTGCCATGCATACATATCCGTAGATGTGCTTGATGGCGCAGGTTTTTTATTTTTCAGTTGTTTTTTATCAGCAGTGGGGAGGCTCAGTGTTAAGGAAGGCGAAAAGAAGGTGATTGGTGAAACGAACCCAGGGGACCATTGATTTTCAAAGAAGATATAGTATAGTTTCCACAGTAGGGTATGGAACCATGAAATGTCTATTGTTTAACGGTAATGCTTGGATTGTCGCTGGGTCAGTGGAGTGGGTCCCTGGTGGTGTGCAAAAGCATGAGATGACGTTGGAAATAACAACATGAGGCATGTCAAAAATGTGTGCGCGAGCAAGTACCTGCTGTGTGTGTGTGTGTGTGTGTGTGTGTGTTAGCATATCAAGCAGCGGCTTAGTTGCTCCTCCTGGCCTGTTGTGGGCATATGTTTGTGGAAAGCTTCCCAGAAAAGAAAGCTTTCTCATGTAAACAATTCAACAAATACCTTAAGCTTCTTACAGACTTATATGTCATTGCTGTGTTTGGCTTTTAATTTACTTTTATTTGTCTGCTGGGCCAAACTCTTGTTATCTCAATAGCGTTAACATTTCAATGATGTGGAAATGCAGCTACAATAATTGCAGTTTGAAGAGGAATCATTGTGATGGAGAGGATGAAAGAGACGCAGTGTGTAATAGGCTCCTCATTTACGTTACCTTCAGTGGATAGATGTGGTTAGATTGCTTAGCTCGCATCCTTTTCCATCCGATAATGAACTCTGAAACTGAACACTTGACAGATAATCACATGAATCTGATATCATTGCTATTCTGTTACACATCATTTCTTGTCATCAAATTTGAGGAGTCCAATTTAAATCTTCTTTTTTTTGGGATTGCGGTCAGTTTAACGTTGGTACTGCGTTCCTGACAGCCGGCCACCAGAGGAACCCTGTGGCTTGAATATTCTAAAGCTCCTCAGCTGACTGCTTGTACTCTTGCAAGTGCAAATCAATGTTGGACTTGTTGACTTCCGACAACATGGAGTTTATATAAGACCTTGCTATGCAATTTACCTGAAGTGTGCTTGAACTGCAGTCTTGAAAGTAAAAGGCAAGAAGATTCTTTTTTCTCTTTTTTCTTTCTCCTTCAATTCAATTCAATTCAAAAGGCTTTATTGGCATGAATGTTTCAAAAACAATGTTGCCAGTTCATCAAAATACAATTTGTCCAAATATTTGGACAGTACCTAATTACATGGAGTGTGAGCTAAGAGACGACAGATTGCTGTCTGCATTAGGAAGTTGGGAGTAGGAAGAGGAAGTGTATTTTCCTAGTACGTCTTCCTGTTTATGCACCTTTACCGCACCATTATAAAGTGCTAAAAGATAAACCACACAACAACAAGTGAGTGAGTGAATGTCCTGCTGTCACTCTGACGCAGAGAAAAATGTGTGTTTTTATTTAATTTCTGTATGCTCTCTCTGTGCACCATTGTCGCTCCCTACAAAGAGAAACATACTCAGCTAATCAAAGTCTCATAGGATGCCGTGTGGAAGTTCAGCAAGCACAAAGCCGGAGTGACAGTAGCTGCATTAATTTAATCACGTACATGAGCTGTAATGTAACCGCGTAAGCGGCGTGTTATGGTGGAGGGAATGTGCTGAGTGTCACAGCAGATTATGGTTCGTTTATGTCGGGTTTTCTCGGGTTGTGCATCTTCTCTATTACTTAAACCAAAGAGCTGTCAAAGACTTAAAAATGAATTCCAATAGAATCACCACAAGTGAAATTGTTCACAGGGGCCAAGCAAATCTGCACTCATTTTTCACATTGAGTTCATAATTGGTGAATGTTGAACCGTGAATGTTCCCCATAAGCCGTCTTGAGTCCAAAATGGAGGATGCGATTTTAGCTTATTAGCTTGCATGTCACCATCTTCTATCTAACAGTCCTTTGCTGGATTATAAACTGCTCCGTAAAAGAAGCTTTGTTCGCAGACTGAACTCGATGATACAAATACGTCTTTTGAATAAACAGTGTGATTGTGTTGTTCCATTAGAAACAGCGCCAACAAGCTTTCTAACTGTCAGTTGTAGTACACATATAGTATGTATCTCCTATATAAGCATTTTACCTTTTTTTAATAACTCCTTATTGAATGAAATCAAGACAACTCTCAGGACAAAACGGCACATATTCTCCCTTTCTCTTCACCTCTACAGTGTTCTTGCCTCACCTAAAGACACACAACCAGCACAGTTCAACATCCTGATCCTTCCCTGATTTCCATATTGCTGACTGTCTCCTCTTAATCACTACCCTGCAGTCATGTCCCTGACAATTGGACGTGCGTCAACCTCCTACCCTGTCATGTACTCTTTGGCTTAAGGGTTGATTTCACCTGTGAATTACTACTACTACTATATGTCTTCCTGCAGTCTCCCAATCTTTCTGTAACTGTCACCGAGCTGATTATGCTGTTGAGTAAACAAGAATGGACCACACACACTCACATACACACACATACACACACACACACACACACACACACACACTTTTCTAATATCAGAGAGCTGCAACATGTGTTTCTTTAGATAGGCAAGCCACCAGTAGTCTATTTCTTTGTTTTTAACACCCACAACTTGCAAAAAAAATGCCTCTGCTGTTTTTTCCCACCAAACTTCAGTTATATCTTGAACTGGAATTGTGTTTTCTTCACTTAAGTACTTATGTTAATCTTCTTTTCATGTTTCAAGCTGCTTTTGACAAATTTGTCGTCAAAAAACATTAGCGTTTTGTGCAAATCAAGCTGGCATGAAGAGTCATCTGTGTCTGCTCATTCTATTTATATAGCTGGTTGTATTATTTATAACCAATCAGTTTTGATTTGAACCACTTTGCCACATACATTGTTATGTAAAGCATAAAGACCTCTCAGTATAAACAATACGACCACTTTGAGTGCTTTACTTTGCTATACGGTGCCTCATGAGATAAATACATATCCAGATATAGGCAACTGATAAAAGTACTATCTGGGAGTAATTAATAGTGTTGCTATAAATCTGTATTTATGACGGTTATCATGACAGTATGATGTTATTAACGTCTGGTGCTGGGGTTTAAGGCCTGAGCTGTGTTCGTCTGTCTGTCCATCTGCTCTGATATTGACAAAACCCTGGAAGGATGATGTGTCTTGGCAATGTGCTCTGTTATTTAAAGCTGCATTAAGTTATATTTCAGAATCAACATTGAGTCAAATGACTCCCTGTAAAAATCAACAAACCAAATCAATGCCAGTTCCTATGAAGCTCAGGGCAGAAGCTCACATAAACTGGCTAAATGCTACCTAAGCTGATGAAGTGTAAGGGTAGTTGTTAAAAAATGCTTAGTAGATCTTTAAAATGTACAAAAAATTCTACATTAGGGTTAGACATTTGAATTCTTTAACAATTCAGAAAGCACAGATCTTATTTTTGTGAGATTTCTGCTCTGGCTCCTGGATTTTATGTGATGTAATGCAACAAAGTGTTAATTTAGATTATTTTTGCCAACTTTTGATTGCTACATTTGCCCTATCATAAGATATACTGACAATTGTGGCAGCATTATTATTATAGTATGTTGCATGCTACAGCTCCTTAGCTTTGTCCATCTTTCCTATCAAGACTAGATTGCCGAACAAAGATTGTGATGTAAATTTGTGGACTAAAGTTTGGATATGTGTGGTAGATAAAGCCCAATGGGCCAAGCTAAATGTAGGGCTGCCACACCCCAAACACCCCAAACACTCCGATAACCCAACGAATGGATCACCCTGCTTTGCCAAAACACACCTCAAACTAGAGTTGATATATTTTACTTTTACTCAATTCTGCTGAAATGAAAAGAGGCAAAAGTACGAGAAGAAAAAGCACCCAGCGTTACAGCCTAATAGAGTGGATTACCTCATACTCACAGATACCCAGCATGATATAGGAAAATGCAGTAGAAAGTTGACCGTATAAAGAAATATGTCCGTCATAGCCCATATTGCAGATACCTGCTCATCCTTACAGGCTGTAATGGCCGACTATAGCTACCAGTTCATATGATATATTACAGTGCTCTGCTATGGACACCTTATCCATCCTCCTGCACTCGGCGCTGCGGAACACCATAACCATGGTCACCTCATGAAAGGAGTAGAGGAAGAGACAGGAAAATCATAGCAGAAACGACAGCTTTATAGCTCTACAAAGTACTACACACACTTGCACATATATTCACACATATACACCTACACACACACACAAGCGCTTATGAGTGAGTTCATAAATGACTGCCACAGAATTAAATGAGAGTTATTTTAAGTAAGTAGTTACATGTATTGAATGTGGTGATGTCAGTGCCATTGCGAGACGTCAGGTCAGGGATTTTTCTGCTGATAGTTGAATGCCTTTGAACAAATATATTGCACCTGTCATGTATACCTACATGACAGGTGCAATTTTGACATCATTAGAAATGAGTTAGCTGAGGCAGCCGTGTCCCACCGTAGAGTTGCTATTTTAATAAAGCATATCGGAAGAAATGTGTTGAAACGTTCCTGGGAAGCACTTTGGGCTTTTCTCTAATAGTATCATCTCTCTTTGGACCAAAATGTGGAAAATTCAATATATCCACTTTGTCATTGTCCCTGGAATAGCTGTGGCAGTATTGATCATGGTATTCTTCTGTTTTTTGGCAAGGAGTACCGGTCTCTCCCTCTGGAGGACAGAGCACTCAAAAAGTGTTCCCCCAAAAAATACACCATCCTTCAGCCTTCACCCTCTTAACCAGGCTGGCAAAAAGACACCTGCAGTCAAGTAATTATATAATGCCATTTTGATATTGGAAAGGGATGTGAATCTTATTGCCTGAATCCTTTCAGTTGTAAGCTGTTTGGGTTGATGTAGGCTTTTACCTGATAGGTTAAATTCGTACGCCAATTTGGACTGACTATTTATGCTTTCATCATCTGAGTGCTTCAGATTTTAATGGCTGCACAGGTATTCTATCACTGCAGATCCCTGACAAAAGGTTGTCTCCCAATGACCCCTCAGATGTGTCACTTCCCAGGGAAGGATCATAAAGTGGTGCAGATCTAAAGCCCTGTCAGAGCAAGGATAAAGAGATATACTTCTCCTGCCCATATTTCCTTTCATCTGGAAATGGGCCGTGTCAGTCACTAGAGATGCATGGATAAATGAAACAAGGAGGATTATATTCATTTCTATCTGCGATTCTGTTTTTCTGTCTTCTCTGGCGCCTGATGTTGAATTTTCTGTAGTGACACATAGTAAGATCTTGAATGAAAAGTCGCTGGTTGAATTAGCAGAAACATCTTGTTCCACATTGACTCTGTGCCTCACAGCGTGAAAGAGAAACAAGATTGCTCTGCAGGAGTGATACATTTAAAATGTATACATAATTATGCATAAGCCATATGGTCATTTGAAAGTACAAGAGAGGAGGGAGGAGAGCAAAAATGTTCAGCCCTCCTGCAGGAGCTGGCTAATGATGCTACTTTATGCTGTTTGTTGTCCATAGATGTATGGACAAGCTGTTCAGCCCAGTCTGTTCATGATGCGAGAGAAGGCTCGGTGCTGTGCTGGGACAATTCTAGGTGTTCAAACTGCATGACTACAGTATTCCCCTATGCGTCAGGGCTGCTGGTTGCTTAGCTGCTTTTTTTTTTTTAAATACATGCATGCATATTCTATGATCAACTATGCACAAACCTGTTGTAGCTGCCAGTGTTAAAGGAATAGTTTAACATTTTGGAAAATTACGCTTATTCACTTCCTT
>JAVQJD010030866.1:0-18892 GCA_036023655.1 Nannoperca australis | reverse complement strand
GTGTGTGTGTGTGTGTGTGTGTGTGTGTGTGTGTGTGTGTGTGTGTGTGTGTGTGTGTGTGTGTGTGTGTGTGTGTGTGTCCACCTCCGAAGGCTCCCAGCAGGACCTTCTGGTAAAAGGGCATGGGGCCCTGGCTTGTGCTGCCCAGCATGTCCCTCACTGTCTCATAGATGGCAAATCTGGTCAGGGAATAGGACATCTGAAAGGAGAGGAGAGATGGAATGAGTCCAGCAGAGGGCTTTATCCTGTATCTCCTCACTACTTAACATTTTCAACCACTAGGAGGAGCCCCTGCTCACACAACCAACCTCATCCCCCCAAAATTAAACATGTTTTAATAATTGAATGGCAGTGGCTGTGATTCAAACTTTTTTCCCCTCCAAATCATATTAAATCTCCCACATTTACAAACCTGCTGCACACACTATCCGACTTTGCTTTATAAAACTATCCTACTGAGAAGGGATGAAAATTGATTTTTAAAAAGGAAACTAAAAACCCATCTATTAAGTATGGCTTTTATGTAATTATTTATAAATCTATGGTTTTATTGATTTATTTACTATGATCATCATTATTTTAAATTCTATTTTTGTTTTATCAACATTTATTGCTAATTATTACTATTTATTTTATGTATTTATTATTTTTAACAATAATTGTTACTGTTTTGATGTGCATTAGTCTCCAAGTGCGTTTTTACCATCCTATGGATCCTGTGGTCGTTTGTAAAGCATTTGATTGATTTAAAAGGTGCTGTATAAATACATTTTGGTTGATTGATTATATCCTGCAGCCACAAACCAACATTATGATAATGTAAAAGCAACTTCCAATTAATGTTTTAAAAGGAAACCTTCTGAGGCAACAGAATATGACTCTCTTTGAATCTAATTAGAATGAACTTGAACAAGAATGAAGATTCACTCTTCATCTAACCAGAAATATGCCAAAGTAAATCATAAATACATCTTTTGTAGAATTTAAAAAGAAAACAAAATTATATAGGGGGGTATGAGGCTCATATTTTCATTCAGTATGTTTTACTACAAGAGACTGCAGAGAGCCATTAGCAAACTAACAGAACTGAAAAGATGGGATGACCATTAACATTAATGCAGTCAAACTAAAAACAATTGAGCGATAAACTGTTTCATATAGTTCTGTTGGAACCCTTCAGACTAAATTAAATTAAATGATTGACTATTGTCAACTCTATGGTAATTGCCTCCATTCTTAATTGTGTCTGTTCTTAGCCTTATGTTTGTATTATAGTCTGTGTCAGTAAAGTTTTAACTGTCTGATTTTGTATTGTTTTGTCTGCAACTTTTTTTAATGCTACTGCCTTGACCAAGTCTTCCTTGAAAAAGACGTTTCCATACTCAATAGGACTTACCTGGTTACATAAAAAAAAATGTAAAAACACAAAACTAACAACAGACTCAAGAACAGACTTAGGCATGCACACAAACACACATACCTGTCTACAAAGGGAGGCAGAGAGGCCGCTGTAAAGAGCCAGCACCCCATCGCTCTTCACCACATGCACAGCCATCCCCATCATCCTCATCTTCACCTCCTGCTGCGTCTGCAGGTGGACCTGGAAAGGCAGTCATGTGGTAGCATTGGTGTCATTTTCAATATTAAGTTAGGTGACGAAAGTGAGATAATTATAAAGAAAACATTTGAACAGACCCAACAAATCTACATAGCAACCTAGTTTCTCCTTGTGGGGTAACTTCGACACAAGTTCACATATTTAGGCAACTAAATGTGTCAATGGGCTACATGTGTCACCTCCAGGGTTTTAGTATTGCACTTACAGTTGGGGGACACGTGGGACACAACTTTAAAAAAAGAACGGCCAAATCTCATCAGAGGCTGAGATATCCTGACTTTTAGTTTTTAGTATGGGTCAAACTCCAAAAACACTGGATCCTACACTTCCCACAATGCAACTCGGTACAATCTTTAATTATATCCTGGGAAGCACATGTCCTTCAAACGCCACAAATCAAGTTTGTAACACGTTTTCTGTTAAAAAGACCTACTCCCTGGTGACATCACCATGACATCAGACAAGGCTGAGTAGTTCTAACCACGAGCAAACTGACCTTCATGTGTCAAATCAGTGGAGGAAGAGAGTAACGGGTAACAGGCAGTTATATTACCATTCACGTTTTCTAAATGTCTTTACCCCTACATGCGTGTGGGGGGGGGCTGCCCTTGTCAGAGAAGATCAGCAGCTCCACAATGTGGCCTTTGTCCTCTATTCTAAATCAGTACTTGAGTTTGAAGGCCACTAAGCCCATCAAAAAACACAATGTTTTTCCAGCCTCAACACCAGCCTTTGTTAAGGTGCTGCTCTTCATTCTTTCAATTATTTTGTCTATTTTGGCTCCATTAGTTTAATCACCGCCAAGATGGATATGTCATAAAGGTTTGCAGGTGTTTGGTCATAAACCAAAGTTATAACAGTTCATCCTGAGGGGAACATGAATGTCAGAACCAAATTGTGTGCCAATCAAGTAGATACTGATATATTTTACTGATGGACAGGCACTAAATGTAAAGGCAGTGGATCCGCCTAAATCATTACGATGGTTCATTCAAAGTGGTGGCCCAACCAAAAGAGGGCGCTAGCATGGCTAAAAAGCCACTAGAAAATATTACTAACTTAACTCTTTTTAAATTGTTTTCGATAACTAAACAATCTATTTCTGAGGTTTCACACTAATTACTTACAATAACTTTAGGGAATTTAATCTGGATGTTGGCAGAATTGGCTGTAACTGTAACTCTAGTATTTTCCTTAAGGCTCTGATGCAGGGAACAAAGTGTTGTGAAAGTGGGTTAAGACTCGCGCTCACTCACAACACGGTGAAATATTACACCTGGATGAACTGATAAGTGTTTGGGTGAGGGCAGACAAGTCTTGATACTCTGCTGTATATGTTTAGGACAACAATGGGGCAGCCTGTCTGATGGTGTAATGGGTGGATGGGTTAACACAGAAGAGGAAATAAATAAAACATGACTAAGCAGTCTTTGTAATGTGCACTTGGTTAAGTTTTACTTCCCTGCTGAAAAACACATTCAGAACTTCTCTCCTCTAAATTACACTTCAGTCCTTCTAAATGTAGATGCTCTGCTGTTGGCTTTAACAAGGAATGTGGTAAGTGTAAAGAATTATAAAGCCATTCACTTTTGCTACACAGTCACCATCTGCCTCACTGCCTGGTGACGGAGAACAGAACAAACTGAGTTCTTGTGTGTTTCACATGCACCAGGAGCAGCTACACTACAGCACCACCTGATGCAAGCACCAGTCCAAAAATGGTGTCACCTACATCCAACACCAGTAACACTCCTCACCTGACTGCCACTTAGCAGTATGATTGGTGTAAGACCACATGACTATGCACAGAGCAGTCTGTTTGGACAGTGGCACATTCTTTTTTTTTTTTTTTTCTCTTCTGCTGACTGTGCACTGCGAGATCTGAAGAGAAACAATGACTTTGAGGTTCAAGTAGCCGGTCTGCTTTAATTTGAAGCTGTTAACATCCGTACTGGGTGAACATAGTAACGTGGAGCAATATCATTGTCCTGTTTAAAGTAAACTGAGGCGTGGTGTCCTGGGGGAGAGTGTATACTCCATACGGTGAAAAGGACAGGTGCATGCCAGTGTTGTTATTTGGCGTACAATGTCTGTTGGGCACACATGATACACATTTTAAGATTGAGTGGATTCAGTGATTCGGTATATTAATATTATTATATCTGACATGGCGTTCATAAATCTGTTTAGAAATTATAGAGAAAAGATGGCCAGAGGTTTTCTTCAGTGTCAAAGTAATAGTTGCCTGTATAGACATGGGTACACTGCAAACAGGAAATGAAAATGGCTTATTCTGCATACTTTTAATGGTTTCAATTTGCCAACTAAATTGTTTTTTACCCACCCAAGAACAGAAGTCATTCACCAGAGGCACACTGTTGACTGACTGTTCACGCCACTGTCATTTAAGATGCTGAGAATAAGTTGCATTTGTTATTATTATGCATAAGTCAGATTTTGGGATTGGCCTGAGAACAAAACGGTTTATGGAAATATCTTAGTGAAGTGGGTCAATCGGTCAGGCAGGTTTGTTTTGGTAGATTTGATCAGATCTCTGGAGAATCTACCAAGTACACCTGTTGTGTTTGGGTCTTGGAGTATCAAGTTTTGTGGTTTGGTAGAATAATGAACATGCCCACACTCATCCTAAAGTCTTAGATGAAAAACACCTCGCAGTTCTTAGTGTTTTTTAAAAAGAACTCGTGCCTGTTGACCCAGATAATGTCCATCCAGGGTGGATATTGAGTCCTCATTAAGGCCTTGTCACAACCTTTTACTAGTTTTCAGGTCATTAGGTCTTTTTGTTGACAAGGGAGGAAAAAATGCTGCATGAAACACAAAACAATCCTTTCCTCACATTTTTCTCTCTGATAATAAGCATATAGATTATGCTTTTCCCCCTTTTTCATAATTTGTAATCCATGCCAAAACATGCCAGTTCTAAAACTAAGGCTGTTCTCAATGTGTATGTAGGACACTGAAAAATGTACTTTGTAAACAACGAGTAACTTCAGTCTTCTACTATTACAACTGTAGGCGGCATCACCAGTTAACAAGCAAGTTGGGGTAGAAATGAAGCACTACAGTGGACAGATTTACTGCAATGTGGTGATTATGGGACCTTGTCCACATAATCACACACCACACGAGTCCCTGAGCACCACTTAGCGTTATCGGAGTCATGTGCTGCTGTCCTTAATGCAAACAAAAGAGAGGTACAAGTAAAAGGGAGTAATGATTTTGGCCTTGAGTGGAGGATGTGCTTATTTATTCCCATACTGCACAGCAAGGCAAAGATGAACAAGAATGAACATGCATGCTCACTCACACACACACACACACTCACACCTGCTGTCAGGAGATGACAAGCTTCTATGGAGGGGAGACAGACGTACTCCCTCTGGTCAGTGTGAGCTTACAATGACCTTATTATATTTAACTCAATAAAACACAACTCTTAAATGTAAAACTAATATCACATTGAGACCTGATGTGTACTTTTAAATGAATCCAACGATTACTTTGTTCTTTTTCACAGTATGGGTCAGTGGGTTGAATAGATTTCACTTGCCCTAACCTGTGCCCTATATTTTAAACAGCCTTGAACATCCTAACAGACATTACAGCGATACCATGGGAGACGTGATACCTCAAGAGTACGGCATGGCAACTAAAAGCTGACTGTAGCTACAGCAATCGCACGATATAATAGGAATATAGTAACATGAGGAGTCGTCAGGAGGTAAACGGCTGCAGACTGCAGGGGGGCCCGGCCACGACTAGCAGACTGGGACTACTGGAAACAGCAGCAGCGTGGCGCTGAGGCCTGCACTCCTCTACACCCCAGCGGAGGGTTACACACATGACTGCTCTCTCTCTCTCACCTTGAGGAGATCCAGAGGATGCGTGCAGCAGGCGGCTCCGCATGACGCCAGCCCGCCGAAATACCACCGGGACATCCGTTTCTCGGCCATGTTTCCGCGTTCAGCACCAGTCCGATGCCGATGCAGCGGTATCTCCTTCCTCACAGTCCGCCTCGACACGATCTGTCGGCTTCCTGGCCTGCAGAACCGCAGCTGGCACTGGTGTGTGTGTGTGTGTGTGTGTGTGTGTGTGTGTGTGTGGTCTACAGGACACGGGCAGCCTCGTTAATCTTCAAACATTTCGATAAGAGGCCGGGGGACTTTGGGCTCCAGCAGCCTCGCGCACACTCGCGCCACATAGTTGTCATGTATGCATGTAAAATACTGTGTGTGTATGTGCAGTTTCCCCTGTGCGCGTGACACCATTTGCAGCGCAATAGGAAGCAGCTGTAGACGGAGAAGAAGAGCGCAGCCAATTGGCAGCACGGACGGCGGAGCTGCCTACCCGCCCCGGTCTCCCGGATCCAAAGGTCCTCGACGGCGGAGTGTGGGAATGCTAAAAGCCCCGAACGGCACAAACTCACACGGCCCCACTTCCACCACTACGAACTGTCATGCGGGTTTTAAAGTGGTACGCGTCCCTCCTGCAGCCGCAGACGGGCCAAATAGTCGCTCTGTCTCTTTAAGAGTAGATAGTCGACTTTCTCCAGCGTGCAGAAAGTTCAGTTTGAGGGTCACCTAGTCTACAGGGTCTGTCAGCAAAACTGGGACACCCCCTACAGTCTGATGACTGTGGAAAAATGAACACACGAGACATAAATAAAGGAGCCTACATAGTCCTTCCAGATTATTAAAAGACCAAATAAATAGTACTATTACTGTACTGTTTCTATTTAGTGGTTTTATAAAAAATGTTCTGTATATATCTATGCTATTGTTGGCACCAATGCACCAAAACACATTCCTTGTATGTGTAAATCTACTTGGCAATAAATCTGATTCTGATAAATATCCTTAAACCAGGTAAAGAAAATCTCATTATTGTGGCATAACGTTTTCTTATATTAATAGTTAAAATTGTCCTTTAAACACAATTTGCCACACTTTTTTAGGTAGTTAATACCTCCACAATTAATAGCTTTAACTTACTAGACTTAACTTTGTGGGAAACTGTATCAAATAAGCGTTAAGTCTTCAGTATCAAGTGGACAGTAGAGAGGTGACATGGAACAAGAAGAGAGGGAGAGATGGGGAACAACATGCCGCAAAGGACCAGTACCTGGCCACCACCTTAACTGCTACACCACCCAAGCAGTGGGTGACAGTTGGCTTGTGTGAGTTGTTTGCTGCCAGGGGTGCTTACTAGAATTATAGTTCTCGATTATATGTTAATCAAACAATAGGCGGAAAAGCTGCAGATTGTTGATTCTCAGTTGATTCAGAAATATTAAATGTAATAATATTATACGTAGATGGAGTGTAAAAATGTGTTAAATGAGATGGATCCTACCGTATGTAGGTTTCTTTGTTAACTCATGAAAGTGTCATTTATGTTGCAGTGAGGTTGGTTGGTAATATAAATATGTCTCACTTTATCTAGAAAAGGGAGGAAGAATATCCACACAGAGAAAATTGCAGTGTTTAAGTTAAGGCCTCAATTAAGAAAGTTATAGATATGTGTTTGTCCAAGAAACAAACAGAAATCTCCACCGTCCGTTTGCCCTGTGTCCTTACAAACAAGTCTAAATCTGTTCTTTTGTGTTTTGCAGAGTTAGAAAAGACTACATGCAGACATTGTTGGATGGTTCATTTTCTTGGCTTACTGTTGGCACCATGTTGTGTCAGTTTCTGTACGTTTATTTTTATTGAACACACACACAAAATGATACCAGTTCAACCAGACACGTGGACATGTACTGGCATGTTTGAAAGTTACAGAGATTTACAACATAATTGTAACAACTCAACCAAAAACAAGTAACAAGAAGCAATGAAAGCCTTCTCTTAATCACAGTTGCAAATGTGCAACATTGGTGGGTCATATTGTTACATTTTGAGTGGTGTTTTCTAAGTAACAAGGCAACTCACGGTGCTTCTTAAGAGGCAAAACCAGCCATCCCCAAAGTGTAGATAAAAATAATCACAGCAATGTATGCTGCCCCCAAGTGTATTATTGTCTGCCGTCACTTATCGTGGTTATATAATCTTTTGGGATCCAACTGGAATTTAATTTTTGTCCATTTAAATAAATATGTAGTTTAGTTTGTAGTGAGTGTTCGGGCATGGCTGATTTCCAGTAGCCCTGCACTCACAATTGATGTGTGTATAACTACTGTATGCTCATTTATTGTATGTTTTTTAACTCAAGTGTAACAAAGTGTCATTCTTTATGGAAAGGGGGGGGGGGGGACATTTATCTGGTAGATAATGCTTGATATCTAGAGATCTAGGGAATAATCTTGTGTTTCATACTCCCTGAAAACATGACAGCGGGTAAGCAGGACACAGAAACAGTAGTATTTATTATACTACTACACAATCCATTCCAACACGTATATTTATTGTTCATCATTGTTAAAATTTATACAAAAGACAGTCAATACAAAAGTAAAAGGTGGAAAATACAATGTCACACTTACAAATGTAAATAAGAATAAAGAAATAAATTAAAATGGGAAAATAAATTACGATGGGTAAGCTTGCTCGGAAACCACAGGTACTCCGAAACATTTATAACAAGTACAAATAAACAAGCATCGGTCTGACTGCCCACACGTGTTTTCAGTGAACACACCAGCGTACGCAGAAATACTATGTACACTGGTCATCTGTACACAGACCACCCACACAGACACAGACACACACAAGCAGAGGCAGAGTGGAATTTGAGAAATTTAAATCACACACATAACTGAACTCCCACTCTGACAGAAAGCTATTAATTCATGTAAATGCTATTAGAAACTCTATGTACTTTATCATGTAAATGTATTAATAAATGTACAACCATCATTTAATAAACTGTAATGAAATCCACATTTTAACTTAATGAAACATACCAACTCTGCTATATAAGATGTAAAACACAATACAGGGTGAATATCCTCTAATAGACTGTGTGTCAGACGAGACTGTGACCTCTGTGTTTGTTTGAACCTCACATGTCCAATAAAATTATCTCATACAAAAGATTTTTCCTGTTGCTTCACCTCTCCTGCTGCCCCGGTTTGTGGATGGTCCTTCGCTGCTCCGCCCACAACAGGCAGCGTTCTTCCTCCTGGTGGAGAGGAGCCGACATGCAGCAGGGCGCCCCCCACCAGGATCAGCACGCAGGCCCCCCAGCCCAGGTACAGCGCCGGCCCCAGCTCTCTCTTGAAAGGCGCTGCAACGTTCGGGTCATAGAAGTCCCTGATGATCGCATAGGCAGTCCAACAGATAGGTATCAAGTAGGCCAGGCCAGCCACAAGGAAGAGCACCCCTGATATCCTAGCCTGCCGAGCCTTGGAGGCCTGGTTACTGTCGCCCATGCAGTGAGTACACTTGGCCCCTGCCACCCCGAGTATGAGGGCCAGAAGGCAGAGAAGCAGGGAGAGAACAATGAGGCCTCGGGCGGCTTGGGCAGACGTGGGCAGGGCCAGGGTGGAGTCATAAGTCTTGCACTGGATCTGGCCTGTGGTCTGAGACAGGCAGTTCATCCACAGTCCCTCCCACAACACCTGGGCTATCACCAGCTCTCCACCCACAAAGGCGGACACACGCCACAGAGGAGCCGCGCACACCAACGCCCCACACACCCAACCCAGAACAGCCAACACCAAGCCCATCAGCTGAAGACCTGTTGATGCCATGGTGGCCGAAAAACCTTTAGGATGCTCTCAACGTCAAACAAAATGTTCCTTCGAAAAACCTCAGTCCCAATTTCTCCTCGTAAGATGTCCAGTGATTGGGAATTGTTGGGATGAGTCCCCTTCTCCTCAGTGTGCTTTCTTGTTTGACACGTAGGTATATGCTGTTAAGAGTTTTCAGCAAATTTACTTAATAGAAACACATTTGAACTTGTTAAGTAATTACAGATCTGAGCTAATGGCATGGCAGTCAAACTGATAAAAGAATAGTACAACATCTAATTGAGCAACATAAAAGTAAAGTAAGCACAAATAAAACTTGGTCCAGCTGGACCTGCTTTTTTTTAGTTTAAGCAATCCACCACTCAATTTCACAGTTCCAGCAAAGCTCTATGAAACTTACTTTTCAAACACGAATCAAGCAATCGGACGTCCACAGGCTGCGTGTTGATGATCCTTTGTGTGTTTCTGGGTGGTGTGGCCGTGAGATGTGAGTAGTTGGTGTCTTTCTTCTGTTATGACTGGCCAGCTTGTCTCTGTGGATCTCATACACAGGGGGTGTAGGAGGGTAGCAGTGTGTAATACTGCATACTAGATACACACACACACACACACACACACAGTTAGTTATGTAAAAAAAATGGCAGCACAAGGACACTTTGTTACAGACATTGTTGATTGCTATCATGTTGTCATTTCTTGGAGTTGGAGTGGCCAGATTGAGGCAATGGATGGAACCGAGGAGGAGTTGGTGAAAGCTGATTGGACCCTGCTGCACACAGACCTGACAAGTCATAGCTATCAAAGAAGTGGAAATGGCCTCTCAGACTGTAAACATTTTGACTGTACTGACTGTTTTAGTTGGCACTTAAGTTGTGTGAGACACTTACAGGTGGGTAAATTAAAGGTTGCTCTCTAGAGCCACTAGATGGCATTAGAGAAGCTGCCATCATTTCCACATTGGCTTCAACATCGCCTTGCTCATTCTTTGCATTTTTCTCATTGCAGAAAGAGGCGAGCTGGTAATTGAGCTGCCTGGTACGATACCTGACAGAACTGAAGCTGGCAGAACTGAAGAGTTTGGATATGTGCATTTGGCTTTGATTGCTGCAAGGCTGACAGACCTTGACATTTTTGCATACCATCCTTTCTCACAATGTGACACAACCAGTTAAAAAAGACACTATCTTTGGCTCAACTAGCTTGAAAACATCATAATATAATAATAGGTTTAAGAGTGCAAAATTCTGTCTTGTTCTTGTAAACCTTTACAGTGGAGCAATCCTGACAAGCATCCTGACTTGCCACAAACTAGCCTAGGATTAAAAGTCTCTGCAGGGATGCAGATCAAAACATCTCAGAACATCATCTTATTACCAAACTGCAGAACAGCCTGAACCTCTGACACAAAGCAGGATGGATCCATGCACAGCAGGCAACGTTTTTCCAATCTTCTATTGTCCAATTTTGGAGAGCCAGTGCAAATTGTACCCTTAGGTTTTAGCTGACAGGAGTGGCACTTGGGCTGGTCTTCTGCTGCTGTAGCCCATCTGCTTCAAGGTGTGACGTGTTGTGCATTCAGAGATGCTCTTCTGCATACCTCGGTTGTAACAAGTGGTTATTTGGGTTACTGTTGCCTTTCTGTCAGCTCCAACCAGTCTCTCCGTTCACCTCTCACTTCTGGCATCAACAAGACATTTTCACCCACAGAACTGCTGTCACTAGATATTTTCAAATTTTAAGACAATTCTCTGTGAACCCTAGAGATGATTGACCTTGAAAATTGAAATTGAAGTAGATCAGCAGTGTGCAGAGAGGGATGAATAACTACCACACAGAAGTGCAGACTATGATCTGGAAGAAACGGTTAAGAAACGCACAGATTTAGCTCAGCTGAAGGCTGAAGGAGAATCTTTACTTGTGTGTAGCGACATAAGCAGCCAGTTCACACTCCTTCTGTAACCACAACCTGAGAATTCGAATGAACAAATTCACTGTCTTTGTGTCGACAGAATCCAGCTCTCCAGTCACCAACAACCTGAGGATTGTCCTGCTGGGGAAGACTGGATCGTGAAAGAGTGCAACAGGGAACATCATGGATGGAGATATTTGTATGTCCAATGAGACTTATTTAGACCAAAGGACGGAACTCAGTGAATTAATCAGTAGCTGTGCAGCTTTGTTCCTTGTGTTTTACAACACATGCAGGGAAAATCGCACTCAGTGGGTTGATCTGTTTGGTGGTAATGGTAATTATTACACCTGCAGCATGTACGAAGAGGCCCGGGGAAAGATGAATTTGAAGGAATGGTGGAGCAAGTGGAGAGACACTATGAACACTGGAGGTAATCAGTTGATTTTGAGAGCAGCAGTGGCAGCTGCAGTTACCGCCCCATTACTGGTGTCGTATCTATGGGGTCATTCTTAACGCTTGCAGGTGCAGAGATTTCTAAAGTCATCAGGTGGTGGATGAAACCTAAAACATCAAACGGCTAAGTCATGTCGAGCCATGACCATTTAAGCAAACTTGTGAAATCCTTCCGTTTATTGCTTTTTCATACATGAGCTCAAATTTCACATTTGACTTTTGTTGCCAAGATGTTATTGCATTTCATAATTTTGCTTTGAAGAATAAATTAACCTATTATGAGAAAAATGTTAAATGTTGCTGCTTTATACTCCTATCCTGAATATAATTTTAAGTGGAGAATATAATTGTAATTTTTCTATCTGGACCACAGAGTACCACAATCTGTATTGTATGAAAATCTCATATGGCTCATAGCTTGACCTTTTCATCCCCTTTCTCTCAATCTCTAGCATCTAATTTCACAGTTTGAACAGTTTCAAAGTGAAACCAGAGGAACGCTTCATAACAAACAGAGGGGATCAAATGTTGCTTTCAAGCTAGTTGAGCCAAAGGTAGTAACTTATTGCCCAAAAGGAATACTGTTTAGGTATTTTTACTAAGGCAAAATAGATTTATTTTAGAGTTTAACTAAAATAATTTTCAAAATGTTTCTAAATGTAATTCAATTCAATTGTATAGACAAATATAGGCATGTTTACTGTTGTTTCCTGACTTTACTGATGTAAAAAAAAATATGATTTGTTATTTGGTTGAGAGTTGGATGAGCGGATCAATACCACTTTCATTTCTATGTAAACAGTATATATGAAGCTACAGCCAGCAGTCAAAATCTGTCTAACAGAGCAAAAATATGGTTCAAGCATCTCTATTAGACACAGAAGTAATCATCGGAGGCTTCTTTTATATTTAAAGCCACAAAAAGAGGAGATTTGCCTTTCCTGGTTCAAATCTTGAAGTGATGATGTAATTTTTTTTTCTTTTCTATTTTGCATTACCATTATGTATGAAGACAGCCAGACCTCAGCGTAACACTTTGTACTAATTTCATTTCAGATTTGGGTTATACAATCTGAAACAAGCTAACCACTGATTAGTGTGGTGTTCTACACCCATCTTTCACTTTACAACCGGTTCACACTACTGAAGGTGTCAACAATTTACTGTTTGAACTACTTAACTAACATTAACCAGTGGAAATCTGATTGTTTTTGTTGTACAAAAGCTAAAATACCCTTAATGTGATCAATATGGGGCTGACACAGACTGTTCACCATTTTAAGACCTTTCATGGTCATGAAGTGATGTGGTGCCAGTTTAGTGAGGGGTTGCTCTATTAAGAATGTTTCCTCACTTAAATCTCATTGGCCGGCGGACGTTTACCATTGTCTTTCATTTCCTTTAGAGGAAGTGAGCTCGTAATGTTACTAATAATAAAGCAAGGAAACAGCACATCGTACTTTAAATACGGAACAGTAATTCAGCTGCGTGAATATATATATAATTTATTATTTGACGTATAAATTGTGCAAAAATGTATTTCCAAAAGTGTAACTCGTGATGTGGGTTTCATGTATGAGCGCCAAACAATAAATAAGCAAACAAAAAGAAAAACAAGTGTTGCATTTCATACCGCTTGTTTACTGTCAGCATTAAATTCACATACTTATTGCAATGTTGTGTCAAAATATGATCATTTTGGAAGCAGAATGCAGAAAAGGCCAAAACAACATAATTCACTGATTAGTTCTAAACAGTAATGAGTGCAGTACTAACACTGTACGTTTAGTGTCACATGCTGCAGATGGATCATGATGTCCTTGTCACTAATCTCTGTTTAGTTAAACTGGAACATTTGCTTTGGCTTTGCATCGTATGCCCTTCCATAGATAAATAGCAGCTAAACCACATAACACTCCCAGGACGAGCACAGGAGCTCCCAGAGCCAGAGCCACTGTGGCGTCAGCTCCCACTGCTATAATCACCCCAGCTATCACCAGCACAACAGCAGCAGCCGAGGCTACACGTATATTCTTTCTTCTAACATTTTTCTCCTTTTCTCTCTCTTTCTCTTTCTTCTCCCTCTCTGCATCCCAGATTTTCCTCTCCTCCTCTTTCTTCTCTTCCTCCTCTTGTTTCTTCCGCTCCTCCTCCTCTCTCAGCTTCCACTGGGCTTTCTCATACATCTCATTAGTGTAGTGTTTCCCCCCATTATCCTGTATCATTTCCTTGATCATGGTAATCAGCTCTTTGACCTGAACGTGGTCATCTTTGTCGTTGTTGTTGAAGGCATGGTATCTGCGTCCAAATGTAATCGAGAGTCTCCGCAGCTCCTTGCACTCCTTCAGAGCATTGTCGGCTTTGGCTTGATCTTTACATGTAAATAGCATGATAGTGTACATGGAGGCATCATCTCCAAAGTTATCCTGGATCCACTTCACAGCATTTCTTTCCTCCTCGGTGAACCTTACTCCAAGTCTGATCACCAGTAGGAAGGCGTGAGGGCCAGGCACCGACATCTTGACGCACTCCTCTATTCTGGTTTTTAATTCTTCCTCTGTGATGGCTGTATCAAACAGACCTGGAGTGTCAATCACCTGGACCACAGTCCCATCCACTTCCCCGGTCTCCGTCTCACAGTGCTTGGTCACAGACACAGGGCTAGGGTCCTCTTTGAAGACAGCTCTTCCAAGAATGGTGTTTCCTGTTGCACTCTTCCCTGATCCGGTCTTGCCCACCAGGACAATCCTCAACCCTCCAGTCAAATCCAGAGCTTTAACAATAGAAGCAAAATTAATGTCGAGAACAAAGTTAAAGTAAATCCAACTTTTTTTCCCCACGTTATTTTTGTTTGTGACGTCATCCCAATTAAGTCTATAGGCCTAGTGGGACCACGTGGGCGGGGCCACAGGGAGAAACACCCCGTGGAAGGCTTATGTGCTGGGCGCCACCTTGCAGTCCAGCATCCAGGTCTTACAATACATCTATGATGTAAACATGCACAATAAAAAGCATTGTGAAAATCAGCTTTGCAAGTGTTTTATGAGTAAGGAAA
The DNA here is from genome assembly GCA_036023655.1 of Nannoperca australis. Lineage (NCBI taxonomy): Eukaryota > Metazoa > Chordata > Actinopteri > Centrarchiformes > Percichthyidae > Nannoperca > Nannoperca australis. The sequence goes on along the minus strand of JAVQJD010030866.1, from coordinate 4,143 downwards.
CACAGTCTACTAGCCCTAATGGATACGCACAGTGTGCTTCGGTGAGAAACACTGAATGTAAATGTAATTTAGGACAGCCTCAGGAATCCCTCAGGGAGAGGGATTCAACCACTTCCTGTTTGGGAAAGAGTTGCAGGGCAACTGGAAACCAAAATCAGTTTAAAAAACGTTTATTACAGTCACAACCACCGACTTTATTGTAGTGGAAGAACCCTTTTTATTAATGACTTAGTGATAGTGATAACTATAGTCCTCTTAATACAGGATGCAAAAACTCCTTAAGTCATTAAGTAACTAATTAAAAATAAAGTCTGCTGTTATAGATGCTATATATATATATATATATATATATATATATATATATATATGGAAAGGCATTAACAAAGGATCTTGTTTCAGGAACCAAGATGGAGTTAGTAATACTAGAGAAGAATAAACACCAAAGGAATTTTTCACGACCTGGCAACCCCTCTTTTGTTAATGATCTAAAAGCAACAATTATTATAACCATGTATTGACATTAATATTGCCTTTCGTTCAACTTGTGAGTATGTATGTCTAATTATACTGAGATTTTATGAGAGAGACAATAAGTGTTCATACCATCGAGGTTATTCAGACCACACCCATCAGACCGAGGTAGAGTTTTCTGCTTCTTTTCTCGCAATGGGATTGCTGTGATATGAAATGATACAATGGAGACACAAAAGAAAATCGACTTTTAATCACTGATATCATTATCACGGCCTACATTTTTTTCTATCTCCCTCTTGAACTCGGTCCAGCGTCACAGTGTCACAGCAAGTGTTACATCTTTCAGTGATCAAAGAATCAATGTTGTTTGGTTTTTTAACAGACAGATTGTCTTACCTTCAGCCATTACTTTGGATTTACCTTTCCAGTTCCCAGGTGGCCAAATGTGTTGTTCCAGACCTGAGTAGTGGACTTAGACAAACTCTGTGGCTTTGCGTTAGACATTCGTTTTCTGGGAAACTTCTGGAAGCCTGGCCTATGCACACGGGGCTTCCTATTTCCTTCTATTGTCTTTAGTTTAGATCTGAAAATGTGCATCCCCACAGAGGCTGTCCACAGCTCTCTGAATGTGCAGGTTTGTGTATGTCTGGTATGTTTTAGGAAGTATCACCACAACATGGGAACAGATTTCAAGTTCTTGACCTGATAAACATTAGAAAATCTACCTATATACCAAATAATGAGACCTGGTTGATTAGAAGGGAGGAAACAAAAAATCCCCTGCAGGGCATCACATCCTTGCATTGTTGACATCACATCCCATACAAACCAAGTCATTCTGATTTCTATTTGCCTGGATTGAATTAGTATGCTTTATTTCAGCTCCATCCATTAACAATATATTTACAGTTCTAATAAACTAATCTATCTGCCCTCAGAAGTGTATTTATCTTTCTAAAACAAGTTTTAATATGGTTGATATTTGGCTTCCTGGGTGAGCCCTAATCTTACTTTAAAATGAGGATTATGTATCTCCACATTTCCTTCTGTGAAATAACAGCCAAGTCTGTCTCACATATGAATGAATGAATATACAAAAAGCCATCGAAGCTTTGACATCAAAAAAGTAAAAGCATGAAATTAGCAATAAATACCAGAAGTACACTGAACTTCACACTTTATTGAACATATGTTTAAACCCACACATTCACATATAGTCAGATTTATATATGTAACACATTCCTAATTCCCAATAACAAACAAAGCATGCACACTAAAATTTCAGTTCAAGATTTAGTTAACAGGTATCCTGGAGGCGATTATTTGTTTCAGGCTTAGCCTTCTGCATAAAAAGGTTTTTTGTCCCATGTCCCACAACAATTGGCTTAAATTAAAGTGTGCAATTATAAGCAGTCAGTACTGCAGCTGCTCCACCTACTGCCTGGAGAGCAACTGAGGGAACAAATGCTCCTCCACTAAGAAGTGCCGCAGAAGCAAAACCGTACACTTTACACCAATAACTCTTTGCTTCCTCCTCTTTGATCCTCTTATTCCTCTTTCTGAGCTCTTCTTCCTCCTCCCTCTTTTTCCTCTCCTCCTCAAGTTTCTCCTGGGCTCTCTGGTACATCTCATTGGTGTAGTGTTTTCCTCCATTGGACTTCACCATATTCTCTATCTTATTTAGAAGTTCTGTGACCTGGATTCTGCTTTGTTTCTTGTCATTGATGAGTGAATGGTATCTTCCTCCGCAGTCGTTTCTCAGTCTTTTTAGATGCGTGCTCTCTGCCACAAAGTCTTCCACAGATTTACCCTCTAGCAAGTCAGCGTGAGTAAACAGGAGCATGGTATACATGGAAGAATCTGAGCCAAAATTATCCTGGATCCACTTCACAGCTGCCTTCTCCTCTTCTGTGAATCTTGACTTCAGGCTGATCACTAACAGAAAAGCATGGGGTCCAGGAACTGACTGTTGAATACACTCTTCAATTTTCACTTTCAGGTCTTCTTGTGCTGTGTTTGTGTCAAACAGTCCTGGGCTGTCAATGACAACAATCTTCCCATCAACACCGCTAACCTCTTCTCTGTGACAGCCTTTAGTCACAGACTCAGGTGACATTTCATCTTTAAATGTATTACGCCCCAGGATGGTGTTTCCAGAAGCACTCTTTCCTGTTCCAGTTTTTCCAACCAGAATGAGTCTCAGTTCTTTCGGATGTGTAGAACCTGTGGACAATTAATAAAACATTGGTGTCAATATTTAAAATCGATGATTTCAGGAGGTGTGTGATGAAATGTTGAAATATTTCCAATTATTTGTCAAGAATTGTTGATAAAATTACATTTGACTGATTGAATGTGTGGTTGGAGCAATGTAACTTTTGTCAGGACCTTCAATACACTGCTAACTTTAACTGAACAACTGAAAACACCAGCCTTGTCAGCTAACTAGCTGAAGTTAACATTCATTATAAAAACTGTACCAGCCAGTGCAATGTTAATCATCCACCGACTGGTCTGCATACTGCTGTAGCACCACTCTGTAAATTAATTTTAACTGGCAAGCAAAGTTTGTTTGTTTGACATTGAGACATTAAATCACACACTACAAGGATGGCACCATAAAGTAAAAGACTTATTTTATGGCTGAATTATGACAGCTGAATTTGTTCAGCCAAAAGTGTGTTAATAAACAAAGTTAAACAAGTGTGACATAAAGAATAAAATACAAATATATTACAAGCATTTTATTAGTAGATTTATAGATTAATTCAGTTAATTCATTCATTTTTGACTTGTCCGATAACCTTTCACCACATTTTCTCAGTTTAAGGTCTCCATATCTTCTTATATCTCATATCTCTTCTCTCATTACACGTCAGTGACGTTGCTTCCTGTTATTTCACATACCTTTGTGTTGACCATGAGCAGTTTGATCACATAATGTGACCATTACAAACAGGATGCAACCTGAGATCCATGCTGGTCCTTGCAACATCTCTTTAACAGCTATCTCTGTCAAAAACGTTATATAAAAAAAATATTATCAAAAAAGAAAATTGTTTGGATTAAAACTGAATTGATCAAATTAAAAGTTGTTTGGTTATATAGTTATGCAGGCAAAAACCTGTGCAAATGTTTCCTCAGCTGTCTGGTATGTTGGCAGGTCGAGAGATTATTTTATAGCACAGAAATCAAACCACACCCACTGTGTGTGTGTGTGTGTGTGTGTGTGTGTGTGTGTGTGTGTGTGTGTTGCTTTGTGGTTATGATCATCTGACTTGCTTTTTGTCCTTCACTGATACTGCATGACTGAACACAACCAATGAACAACACAACTGAATAACTTACATAATAACAACTAAAATAAACCGAGGGCTTTTCTGGTCTTACCACTGATGCATTTCAAAGATTTGTGAAATGTACCATTTGCATTTATTAATTTACTTATGATAAATTCAACATTACTGCTCTTTAAAAGCAATGGAAATCTTACAGGTTTTTTTATGGAAAAGGCAACAAGTTATACATGATATTATTTCAGACACTTAAGTATGGAGATAATTTTGTTTCATTATAAAACAGTCAAAAAAAGTGGTTTGTGAGAGAATCTTTCCACACTTTTGCTTTCAAACTCTAAACTTTTGCTTTCAAACTCTAAACTTTTGCTTT
>JAVQJD010030865.1:0-15737 GCA_036023655.1 Nannoperca australis | reverse complement strand
TTTAGCTCAGCAGAACAAGCCCTCACAGCAGTGTATGTGTGTGTGTGTGTGTGTGTGTGTGTGTGTGTGTGTGTGTGTGTGTGTGTGTGTGTTTTGGCTCTGTTTGTAGCATGCACTGGGTAGCTGTGGTCCCAAGGAGCATACAGTGTTTATCCTATGGACCAGATATTGCAGTGCGTGCTAAATTGATTCTCGTCTGCAATCCTAGCAGGGAAATAGAGGTCCAGGCTGCTGCAGACAGAAGTCAAAGACAGTGATTTAAAGGTCAGAATCAACAGCACAGTTCTCTGGGTAAAGAAGATGCTGACAGGCACACCCTGATGAGAAACAGCTGGAGTGTTTCTGGAGTAATCCAAACCAAAGCTTTCATCTCTTAATCTCACTCTGTGTGTGTGTGTGTGTGTGTGTGTGTGTGTGTGTCTGTGGATAGATGACTTGTTGGATATGTGTTGTGTGAGTGTGCATGAACGTGTGTGTGTGTGTGTGTGTGTGTGTGTGTGTACCTATTTACCTGTTTGGGAGTGTAAGTCTTTATCCCTGTGTGTTGAACATCCATACAGCTCTCTCGTTAGGTTCATGGGAGTGTTATGTGTCTTGACCTCATTGCAGTCCAGGTAGTTGACAGGTGGAATGAATATAGATACATTATTAATCTATTTCTGTCTGGATAAATGGCCACCCACGGCTGAAAATGGATGTGCGAGATGCCGCTGTTGCTCCTCTCTGAATGGTACTTACTTATCTATTTGGAGGAAATGGAAAGTCTGTCAGGGAGAGTGAATGAAATGAGCAATAGAAAGAGTTGTTAGATGGGAGGGAAAGGGGGAGGACAGCGATAGAGGGAAGAGGGAGCGTGTGCTTAACTACTGATTACACATATATATTCTCACCTGAGTGTTATGCATTGCATTTTGCATCTGCCCTGACTCCCCGCTGTCAGGACTATCCTTCAGTGGCTCACATCGCCGAAACACTGAGACAGAAGAACATCCAGACTATCTTCGCTGTCACTGAAGAGGTCACACACTTATATGAGGTACAGCAAAGACTGTCTCTATTCATTCATTATTCATCTTTTTTTTTATAAATGCATATTCTTTGGCGCTATGAAGAGTTGTTTTCTATATAACTAGTCCAGGGAAGTTGGCAGACGTAACGCTGCAATTACAGCGGTGGCACCACAGTTAGTATATGGAAAGGGTTTAACCTTTTAACCACTTCTATGGAGCTTTTCCTCAAGAAATATGCTAATTTCACGAGCCGTCATTGGTTTCACTTAATTTAATGATCCATCTGAGCCATACTCGTTGGAAATAGGTTGAATCTGATTTCAATGAAAGAAATCATGAATTACATGTTTCTTAATTGTATGAATGCAAATTGAGTCTAAGACTAGGCTAGGCCTTACATTACGTTATGTACGAGGTCGCCAAAACTAACAATGCGTTAGTACTTTTATTTTTCTAAAATAATCCTGAAAGAGCCGAGCACAGTACAGTAAAAAATAATACACCATTTAGTAGTATTGTAATGGTGTATTTGTTGGGGGCTGGCTGCAAATGTGGTGCTTTAGTGAGTATTTACGGCAGCAGGACAGTGTGTGTAGGATTGAATCAAAATGAACTACAGAGCCTGAGTGCATTGCAGTGAAGAAACATGTCAGCCAGTGCAACAATGTGGTTCACTGATGTGTTTTTAAAGTTTTTGGACAACAGGAAAAGTTATATCAGGCTTTGACAACACAGACAATACTTAGCAGACCTATCCTGTGACAGTCACATGTATCCTGTGGAGGTCAATCAAAAATGGTAACATTGAAGTTGTTTTTTTGTCCGATTTTATATTTACATTCAGAGTGGGTGCTTTCTGACCTCAACCATTCAAGCACCCATGCTTTGTCACCACGTTCAGTTAGTCTGTGCTACCGTAACGGAAAGGTTGCTAGAAAGAGTAGCATATAAATCAGCTGGCAGACGGTCAATAAGCACACATTCATTCATCTATGTTAAGGATTTTGCTGCTTTGCTGCAGGGCCTAAGAAGCATCTTTCCAAAATGGGCAGTCGGAACGCTTTCCAACAACTCCCACAACATCCTGCAGATAATAGTCGAAGCGTATAATGTAAGTGAGGCAGAAACTCCCTTCCCACAAAGGTCATTAGCCACATGTGTGAAGCCTGCTGACACCTCCTCATTTTAAGGGGTTAACTGCTCTGTTGACTGCAGGCACTGACCTCTGAGGTTGTTATGGAGAACAGCAAGCTGCCGCCGGGCTATAACATCTCCTAGACTTCACACTGTAAGGACCGCAAGCCCAGGCACAGCGAGGAGGATCTCCATAGGTGACCAGGTGTGTAGTCCTGTGGCTGGCTTGGTGTGTGGTAAGTTGTGTAAGTGCGGCTGTTAGCATGTGGCCATTGACGGTAATGCTAATTATGATCACTATTTATTCACATTAGTGGAGCATTATAATTGTGCTCAAGGAATTCTCACCTCCCCTCTAGGTGAGCTTTAATGTAAGCATTACAGCACCTCTATGCGTGACTGCTTCACAAAGACCACCCCGTGTTATTATTAAGCCCCAAGGCTATAGTGAAGAGGTTGAGGTCCTGCTGAGCCCCATATGCGAGTGCTCGTGTCAAAAGGACGTGGTCCCACACAGTCCTTCATGTAGCCATGGCAACGGCACTCTGGAGTGTGGCACATGCAGGTAGGTGAAGTAGCTTGATGGTATCAATTTTGCTAACAAGCTTAATTTCAGGTTATTCAGGAAGGAGTCAAGCAGCAGATATTTGTTTCTGTGTTGCAGGTGTAAAGAGGGGAGAGTCGGAACATTGTGCGAATGTGATCAAGCAGAGTCGGGCGAGGTGGTTGATTCATACCGTTGTCGCCACAATAATGCATCAGAAGTGTGCAGCGGCCACGGAGAGTGTGTTTGTGGGAAGTGTGTTTGTCATAAGAGCAGCAAAAAGCCCAGCCATGCTTACTATGGGCAGTTCTGTGATTTCAGCTGTGATCAGTACCGAGGACTGCAGTGTGGAGGTATGGGTAACACATGGACAACCACTGTTAAATAAGATGCGTCCCATATTCCAAGAGGTGATTTGAAATAAAACTCTTTCTACATGTTTTGCTCTCCCAGGGCACGGCAGGTGTGTGTGCGGGGTATGTATGTGTCTCCCAGCATTTGGTGGCCAAGCGTGTGAGTGCCCCCTCAGCTTGGAGTCTTGTCTGTCTCAGGATGAACAGATTTGTGCAGGCAGAGGAGACTGTCACTGTGGCACCTGCATTTGCCATGACAACCGCTACCAAGGCCCAACTTGTGAGCTTTGCTCTTCCTGCCCCAGTTCCTGCACCTTGCACAGGTACAATGGCCTTTATAGTTCTTCTGAATTAAGAGTATGGACGTTATTAGTATTTCCTGTTTAATGATCAAATGATACAAGAGAACTCTGTCTACTTTTATTGCATTCCTTTCTAAATACCGTTTCAGTTGTGATTACACTGATGGTTCTTTTCCACAGAGAATGCATCATGTGCAAGGCCTTCTCACTAGGTTTGAATTCAAAGGTGTGTGAGACGAGGTGTGCACACCTGAACCTCACTCTGGTAGGTCAGGCTGGTGTCTTAGCAACAGTGAACCCCCCCTCTCCAGGCCTTCACTGGTGAATGGAAGTGGACACAGAGGGCTGCAGAGTGCACTTCCTGCTGAGGACTGGACAAAAAGAAGACCTTGTCCACATTCATGTTGCTCTTGAACGTGGTAGGCAAGATCAGATTCTCTATTTTTTCATGACTGTACCAAAATGTGCACAAATATACAACAATTCTATACATCACCGTACAAGCAGCTCTAGGGATTTTTTTCTTAATGTAAGAATTGATCTTCTGTATATCGTAATAATAAAGTCTTCAACAGAGAGTCTTTTCTTTTAAACACCTTAAATGTGTCATGTGTATGGTTCACTTTACAGCTACACAAACTGACAAATTGAATAAAAGGACAAAAAATGTATTCTTTTTTTTAACTGGTTGGTTTGGTAGACATTAGTGTACCACACACAGTGCACAAATATTATTTTTGGTGTCTGTGTATTTTAATCCTACTGAATGCTGCTTGCACTCACCACCATGAGATTTAACAAGCATATTCATTTCATCTGAAATACATTTTTGGAGTGAATATCGACTGTCTGTTTCCAATAAGGAGCTATGGCTTCCTCTGTCTCTCAAGACTGCCCATCAGGTCAGAATGTGATCGTGATTACCGCAGTGCTATCGGCCTCTGTTGTGGTGTTGGGTGTGGCTTTGTTGCTGCTATGGAAACTACTCACCAGCATCCATGACCGCATGGAGTTTGCCTGCTCCGAGAGAGCTGGAGCAGAGACGCTGGAACAGGGTGAGCCCTGCCCAAACAAACCTTTCTGTCAGTGCCTGTCAGTCAGAGGCTGTACAATAAAGGCAGGAATTTGTCTGGGTGACATTGCTGCAGGGACCTTTTTGACAAGTTACCCAGTAAAACAAGAAAATATGTGGTAAACATGGTACAGAGGAAACAGGCAAATACAATAAGAGATAAGGAAAGGTGTGAGAATCTGTATACGTGTGGCCGCATTTACAGATTATTCTCTAAAAATAAACATGCTGCATTGTATGCATACATCTCATGAAAACTCTATTATGAAAAAAATCAAGTTTGATCACTAACACCTTCAATGTATCCACAGTAACGTGACACAAAAGGACAGTCTAGGAATAACCATGTAGGATGACGCTTGTTTCCACTCTGGTCCAGAGGGACAACCCCATCTACAAGAGTGCCATCACGACGACAATCAACCCAAAATATAAAGACCAGTGATAGCAGGAAAGAGATCTACTTTTCAATCAGGATCCCTGTTGTGAAGCACAATGAAACAACATCCTTCATCTGAACTGTTGTCAGCAGTTGGTCCAACTTGTTTGGCAGGGGGGGAAACGGATGTTGATGTCTGCCTCACTCTCCTTTGATCTCAATATTCAACCCCAGACTGCCAGTCTCCAACCCTTCCCTTCCCTGCATGCACTGCACACACATGTTCAAACAGCACCCCCACATAAACTGCTTCACATACACGCTTAGTTGTCTGTGGGATGCATGCAAAGTTAATGTCCTCACATTATTAAAATCCACAAAAGCTAATTACATATTGTGTAATATTTTATAAGGCATATGCAAGGAAAATCTTACATATATGCTGACAGTTGGCTCAGCTGTGTAACTTGGGTCTCAGAAGGCAAGAGATAGTGGGGTGAGCATTATGTATTATGCATAGTAATCCCAGTGGAGACACAGGTCTTTACATGGGTCTCCACTGCCCTCTAGATGAGAGGAAAAGAAATTGTCATCCTGCTGGAAATGATGAAGCAGCTTCACATTCATTTGCATTTTACTATAGTCAGAGACGATCCTATTTTTGACACCAACACGAAACCCAGACTTTGTATTCCACCAGACACGTGTGAATTCATCAAACAGAACAGCACAGGCTTGGTATGGTGCAATGTAGTGTACATGTTTAAAAGAGCAGCCAGTGTACATGCCAGCCACTTTGTCAGTGCACTGGGCTGAATCGTGTAAGTGTAGAGAAACAATGGGACGTTCAAATCTAAATGGATATTAGGGTTTTTCCACTGCCTACAGATGGCTGCTGATGACCTTGCTGGGAGAGTTGAGCAAAGCAATATTAATCATAGCGATGCCTCCTCCACTCCCAGTCACTGGGCAGGCGTGCATGCAGCTTTAACAGCCAGTGGGTGGCGGGAGGTGGTGGTAGTAGTGGTGATGGAGGGGCATCAGAGAAAATGTCTCCATATGCTTCCACTATGCAGCTCTCTCTTTCATCTGTGTCTGATCATAAAAAATGTGTGGCGTAAATAGAACAGCTTGAGAGGAGGCAGCGGAAGCAGCTCTGCCCTGCGTCAAGACTCACGAGAAGGGGCAGAGATGGGGAGGGGGGTGGAGGGAGGTGACCAACCCTGGAGACAGTTACATAACAAATACTGCAACCATGTAGGAAAAACACTGTAGCTGTTGCATCTCATCACTTGTCGGTCTGTGAGTGGCTTAAATAAATTAGCAACATTTAGCCAGTGGCTGCCGGTAGATTTTCATGTGTAGCCTTTACTCTTCTACTTATTGAGTGCATTGAATGCATAATATGAACAAATAACTGCAATAAAAATACATTACTAATATCATTATTGTTGTTATTATTATTATTATTATTATTATTATTATTATTATTAGTGGGTGGGCGTGGGGACCAGTGAGCTCATCCTCCCCGAGCTCTCCACAGGTGATTGGTGGCATTCACCCTCCAATCACAATTCGCCTGCAAAGTGGTTTGGTGGTCAGTTTGGATCTTTTCTTTTTTTTTGTCGAAGTAACCTTAGCGTAACTATCCAAGTTTATCAGGATATCACTTTCTCTGCGCCGGCTTTTGTTTCCAGCGACATCTCACAGGGAGTTAACCGCACTTTCAAAGAAATAATAATTCAAAATCGTTTTCCTCTGAGGCGTCCTGAAGGGAGCTAACCAGCGTTAGCATTGGGCTAGCATGACAACCAGAAGAAGAACTGCCATCATCATCATCATCCTCCCCTGTGGCTTTGCTAGCAGCAGGTAAGTTGCAAGTCTGGCTCAAGCTAGTTTCCCGCGTGTTATCTTTGTTGGAATCGAAAGGGACTGCTTTTAATTGCGGACAAGTTAGTTGCGAGTCCAAATGAAACTGTTGGCAGTCTGTCCGCAAAGTGTTAGCTGGCTGGTAAATGGCGCAGGGTCAGGGTAACTGGGCTAAGCTAGCGTTAGCAGCCTGCCAGCTAGCCTCTGTGTCGCTGTTCCTTTTGCAAACTGTGCATGATCTTTGGGCTCGAAACGAATTATGAACCCGTTAAAGGTTGCTTTGTAATCGGCTTCGTAGCGGTGCATGCTTGTCGTCCACATTTGCTAAGACGTCTTTTTCTGTCGAGTCCTGTTTTATTTACCCCTTTACTCCTCCACATATGGGGTTGCACTAATGTGCACTCTGTGGTGTTGTAGCAACAAAACTTGGTCTACATTATTAAACAGATTCCAAAGGAAACCGCTTCCAAATTGAATTCATACCGTCATTTGAATTAAAAAAAAGAGAAAATGTGAACTTGAGAATGCTAGTGTGGGTGTGTGTTGTATATAATTGTTAAAGCGTGCTTTAAATATGTCTCCCCAGTGATCCCACATATTAGTTTATGATGGTAATTAATTCCCAATAGAGAAGAATATTACAATAAATGCAGAGACATGGCACATCTCTGTGGCTAATGAATCATATTAACCCTGTACTTTGAACAGACTAGCTCTGTTAATGATGTTTTTTATATTCAAATAAAATTATATATTATATTTCTTGCTGCTTTCTGTTTCACAGGTTTCCTTTATGGTCTGCAGATGTGAGCCTATTGCTCCCAAATGGATGATGATTATCGTGCCAGCCTCCCACATCTGCATCATGCCCTCATGCCCACAGGGATTCTCACCCACCCCTTCAGGTTATATGCATGTCTTATCTTTCTCGCTCTATGTAGACATGACATTAAAGTATGTATTATTTGCATATCCAGTGCCCCTTTATATCAGAATATAAGGATCAGGTAGCCAAGGTCAGGATTGTGTTGCCCATAGGGGCTACCCACATTACAAATGTCTGAACACCCATTTCCTGTTTTTCTGTATTTCATATGCAGAAAATTGGTATTTAATACCAAAGTATCAGGCATGTCTCCATTCTTCATGCAAGCCACTCTTTTGGGCCACACACACATCAAGCACAAGTGACATGTTGAGCAGCTGTTGGCCTAAATATTAAAAATGTACAAGTCATATCGGTTGCCGTCAGCGTTTCAGAAACGATCGACTTTGGAAGTTGGTGACTCCTGTGATTGGTGTGAGGTAACCAAGAGTGGTTTGATTTAAACAAACATCCAGACTGTTGTGGTCCTGTTATCGAAGGCTGTCAGCAGAGAAAAGGAAAGACGTGTCATCCAACAGCCGGTCAAATGTCAATGACATGGCAGTACATCAAATAATGCGCAGGAGGACCTGTCAAGATGCACGGTTTTCCCACTTGCTACAGCAGCAGAAGACTATGCTGATCTCCACATCTGACAGTTACGAACAGCTACAGTGGGATGAAGCAACACTTGATCACAAAAAGTGACAGCTGACAAATTAAACAATGTTGCCTGTTCGAGTGTATCTTGATTTCTGTTGCTTGGCAAGGCGTGGATCCATGGATCTGTCCTGCCCCTGTTGTAGTTGTAACATCATATAAAGCCCATTAGAAATTATTCTTACACCATAGCATGCTATTCATTGTTAATGGCCAGGCATCTAATGTTCCTGAACTAAAGAAAAATGCACAATCTGAAAAACTACAGAAGAGCATCAGTAATTTTAAGTAAAGACTATTTGACTGTGTACTAGTTTAAGAACTGTTAAATATTTAAAGTATAAGTTAATCGTCATTTTCAGCCTGGTTGTATTTTTAAAAGCTTATGACGTCTTGCCAATCATAATTTGCCATCAATTGCCAATATATGCCATATCTGTTAGTTTGCAGTCCTCCTAGTTAACTTAAGTGTGACCAACATGTATAATTTAAATGTTTTTATCTTAAACCAACATTAACATAGATTTACTAAACTGGTATTTACTGCACAATCACTGTATTGTGAGCTGTTTCTGTTAGTGTCCACCATCTGCAGCTGCATGTCTACTATGTGAGTGAACAGAATCTTTGTATTTATGTTTTATTTAATTTTATTATGGCAATGATCACAGTATAGTTGTGGAGAGGGTAATGTTGACCCAGTTCTCTAGCTTTGGCCGACCCTGTTTGTTGTGTCTTGTGCATGAACAGAAAAGTGAAGCACAAACGGTTAACTTGTAGTCACAGTGGAGGGTCGTAGTGCAGTAGTGATTGAACCACGGGGTGGCGATATTTGCAAAACAATTAAATCAAATGGGAAGAACGTGTCCTATTTCTGGTTGCACATTAATTTTAACCCACGACATAAGTTTTAAATTAAGTCTTGTCCTTGCGAGGTTAAAAAACAATCTCTCATATGTGGTGATTGAGTTTTGCCCAAAAATATATAGTATTTAAATTCTATGATGCGACAGGCCTTGAGTGTATTATTATTATTAAAAATTTTTTATTGCAACAGTTGTTTTATTTTATTTTTTAAATAGAGAATACATGTTTTCGTACGTAAGCATCAGCCTGGCGTTATTACAGGATGAGAACATCCCGAGCATGAGAAGTTCACATCCCTTCATCAGCATCCAGCGTTTTGCCCCCACCGTCGGTACACACACACCCCTCCCCTCCCTCCGTACCCCAAGGGTCTCGCGAGCGCGCACGCGTGCGAAACTGCGTGGGAATGGCTGTTTGTGTGATCGAGGGGGTTGGGCCGCTCGGAGCGAGCGGAGAGCTGCATGAGTTTGTAATGTCCGCCATGTTGGCCATGGCGTATTGAACCGGGGAGGAACAGCGGCGTCTAGGAAAAAAGAGACCGACAGAGAGCGACCGAGACCCGGGCCTGCCCGGCTCTGTTCGCGCTGTTACGGACCCACGACTGCCCTCAATCGACCGACTGACTCCCAGAGACCGTCACAGATTCATCCATGAGAACTCGAGGCAGACCTGCTGTTATTCCTAGCAGATCGAATAGATTTATGCTGCATCTTTTAATATAAAAATGAGTAAATTGTCGTTTCGGGCACGGGCGTTGGATGCTAGTAAGCCTCTACCCGTCTTCCGCTGCGAGGATTTGCCTGACCTGCACGAATATGCCTCAATCAACCGGGCAGTGCCGCAGATGCCAACTGGGATGGAAAAAGAGGAGGAATCGGTATGTTTTTTTATTGCTGCCCGACTGGCGGTGGATCACTTTGGCAGTGTTTTCGTATCGAGGGGCGCCGCTATGTTGCCTGCGCAAGCTTGTGCAAAATGGCCGCCATATCTGCTCTTTAGTGCACACGACGGATCTCGATGAAAACCCAATGTTACAATCCCGTTTTAGCACACGTGTTATTGTGAGGTTGCAGCGGTTTGAGATTTTATTCGTAAGCCGTGTTGTGTCCATTTATTTCACTTACAATTGCACCCGAAAGCACAAAGAAGTCACGTGACTTGTATCTGTTCCACCATTTTGTTGACTTTCTCTTTGGTAGAGGCGAGAAGGGGATAGGCCCTGGACGTGGTGCACTACCCGTAACAAATGCCAGGGGGCGACACTGAGCCCCCAGCCCGCTTTGACAGCTAGGTGTTGCGTGTTGACAGCTCCAGCTCTGCCATGTGTGCCGCACAGTCTGCCTGTTTGGCCGTGAACACAGAGAGGAGAGGGGGGGTCCTGCAGATCTTTAACCATTACATATACGTGCAGAATCTGTGTACATATGATAGGAGTCTATGTTGTAGTAGCCATACTTAAAGTGTGCATTTATTAATGGAAAGTGAGAAGGGCCGCCACAGCAGATCACGACTTGCTTCTTTCACTGTGTGGTGTGTAAATAGTTGTGAGTTTAGTGAATTTATTTTGTAATATGAGAATATTGAAGCCTCACTCCCAAGATGTTTACTTATTTGTGAATCTGCTTTATAATTATGACTTTATTTAACCCTCTGGATGCTTGGATTGTCTCTAAGAGCTAGAGTTTTGAGGGTATGTAATGTAATGTAACATTTGGCTTTCTAATAATTGTTTTACCTTGTGGAGTCTGTACCACTTTATCCTAGCTTGTCTACTCTTGTGTGTAGTTTGTACTGTATATTACTTTCATTCAAATCATTTAAATATAGAAATCATTTGCTTTGTGCCCATAGACCATGACACAGTTTATGTAAAGCCTCACAGCTATAGACCATTTAAGTCCCAGCTTGTTAGGTTGGATGTAGTTCAGTCATTCACTTTCATCTGCTAACCACAGAGCACAATGGGCTTTCTAACTAACTCCACATTTGCAAGTTGTACCTGAACTTCTTTTTTATATTTATAATTTACTATTTATGGCATGCATGTTGTCGTCACTTAATATCTGTTTATTTTCGCTGGTTGTAGACGGAGCATTTATGGCTAGTGCATTAGCTGGTGTTTATTACCCCTCATCAGCAGGAGAGCCCCTCTGTGCTGCCAAGATGCCTCAGCAGACACAAACACAAGGAAAGCACACACGGGGGCCTGCAAAGTCAGCAGAATTCCTGCACCCCCCACACCTACTGTACACACACACACACACACAGCGACATTACATAACAGAGTGACAGAAGAGATAAAGAGGACAGTTTTACTACAAGGCTGCGCATGGCTTAGCTCCCTGACCCACATCCTGTCCAGCAACAATGGTGTGTTGTAGACGGAGTGACCACATGCTGGCCTGAGAATTATGTCACTGCAAGAAGCGAGTAAGCACACATTGCGATCTTGAAAAGGTTCCAGCGTTGATGGCGTGCATAGGAAGGCGTATCTTTTTGGGACCCACAAATACTGTCGGGAGGTTGTCTTCATCTGGGTAGTTTGGTGAAAGGATACATGTGGTGTCAGTGATATTCCATAGCGGATGGACCTCTTCTTTTGGCTCATTTGAATCACCTAAATACGTGCCTTTGTGTGTCCGCCTCATCAGCATTCATGGCGTCAAATCTGACAGAAATAATTACCCTCCAAAAGCTCAACCGGTGCGCCATCAGTAGTTGCAATGAAACTGGAAACATGGCACTTTTATTCACTAATAATCTGCATACAAAATGTTCATAAAACAATTGTCCTGCTGTGCTCCATCCACTGTGGCTTTTCAACAAACGTCACATGGGTATATGAACAGTTTTAAGGCTTTGTTTTTCAGTGCTGTATTTCAGTTTGCAGAATATTTACACAGTACAGTTTGCACATTGCTATTATGGTGGCTAATAGGAATATTTTGTCCCATCTGTAACCAGTAAAATCTGCAACGTAGGAAGGACACAAAAAGAAACAAACAAAGTATCTAATAAATATGCACGTAGTTTGCATAATAAATCTCTGATGTTAATGGAGTAGAGATAAGGGGTTTAAGAAAATTATTCTGTGTTGAGAGATTCTCTCTTTGGTAATGAAGTAAAAATGTATATACGGTGCCTTAAATGATAAAATCATCTTAGGACTTAAAATAAAGGGAACTTGTACAGTGGCCACACGAGCGTGACTTGAATGAACACACCCTAATTACAGCTGCAACATTGCATGTTTTGCAACTTAGATGGTGTCCTTTTGGTGTTTTGTAGTAGTTTATTAAGGGCAAACTCCTCCTCCTAACTCCTTTTGAGTTATGGATGTTGTAAAACATCAGTCACATCTTCTGTGTGAGTTTTAGATGTAAAGGATTGTAGTGGCTCCTTGTTTATTTATTTATTTTTGCCTGCTTGTTAGTGTCGTTGCATGCACCGCGGTGCTTTGTGGGTTTTAGACAGCTTTGACTCACTGAGCAGATTGCCTTCCACAAGACTTGCTCGCCTTCCTCCGGTCAGCATGAGCTGAAAACACCTGCTGGAGGCCACACTTTTGTTGCCATGGCAACTTTTATTGGAGTCATCTATTTTCCTTGGGAACATTTAATGGAAGGAACGCGTGGTGCTGTGAAAAATAGATTTTCATTTTTCTTTCCTCTATCTGCATCTGTGGCCGTGACAGAAAGCAGAGCTTCCACTGTGAAGTCTCCGCAGTCCCAGAACATTATGTGTAGAAAAGAACAAGAGAACTGGAAATTATTAGCTGTTGTTTGGTCTGGGGTGACAGGCAGTTAGGAACAATTGTATACCTGAGGGGTTTCAGCATTGAGGTGTCCTTGAACTCTTGCCTAGTCTCATTTTACATTTGTTTGGAAAGAAGGAAAACTAAGACAACTCTGTGTTCCAGCATGTGCAACCTTTCTAAATTATGCTTTTCCAGAAACACACAGTAGTGACATGTCAACTTTACATTTAGATTAAAACGGAGAGTTGCAAGAGGCCCCAGAATAACATATTTTACTTGTTCCCCAATGTGTCATTCACAAAAGCCCTTTATCCCAACTCACCCAATTCCTCTGCAGAGGAAATCCCAGGCTGTGAACTGTGGTTGTGAGGATCACAGCTGTGAAAGATCAGGATATCTTTAGGTCAGAGGCAGCTCAGCGTAGCCTGCTGCAATTTGCCAAGCTGATATCCTCTGTGAAAGTATGCAAAGGCAGATCTGGGTAGACTCAGTTTTAATTGGTTCCTTGTGTTCACTCTTAATGCAGGTTCCTTACCTCACAAAGCTCCGGGTTCGTCAGCGGGGTTCACAGAGGGCGAGGTTTTAAGGATGTTTGACAAGTTATGCCACGTTGGTTAAGCATTTGTTCATAGACCTAACATCATAAGGTCATGTCCGATTGATTGTGTTTGCTGTCTGTACTACTGGCCACACAGTCATGCCAGGTGGCCGACACTGAGTAATGACGCATACAGTGTTTATGGATGTTTGAAAAATGTGGCGGCTCCGTTGTTGGAGGAAGCAGAAAGGTTTCTGTGTGCAGTTTGCATGTTGTAGGTCTGAAGCTAGGTGGAATAGATGGCTTATAGGTGTGAACGGTTGTGTATATACATGATTTAAACACTTACCTCATCATACAATGCGACTAAGACAAACCACAGTTATAATTTTGGTATACGTAGTGATGGAATGTGCACAAGAAAAGTTTGTGTCAACACGTACCATAATACTTATGGTCCTTTCAACATAAATGTACAGTAGCTTATGCTTGTAATCATTGGCTAAGGCTGACGGTATGCTCCAAATAAAATAAATGTAGCTGTTCTCTCAGCTGTCAAAACGGGTGTTAAATAGAGAGCTGTGGGAATTGCAAGAAGGTGATTTAAAGTTGCTGAGATCTCTGGATGGAGAACCACAACCTCTGCAGGATTGTTGAATGTAGGCTGACTCTTAACTGTTGGTTAATTGCAGGCGGTTGTGTCCTTGTGGGCAGTGAACAAGGCTTTGCGAACGTTTCGACAACAAGTTTGGCTGGACAGTCCTCACGCACTGCAACAGTGGACGCCAAACACAACACTTTGGTGTTGCGTGCCTGAATGTGCCATACTCAGTCGTGTTTAGAGTAACATGCCAGTTTAAGTTGGTGACAAATGACTCGCGACGTGTAGATTTGTTTGTGATATGTATGTTTACATCCCAAACTCATTTAGACCCCCTCGGGTGAACACCTTCACTCTGGTCCCAACATCCTCGAGCTTAAATTCAGAATGCGCTGGTGAAAACAATACTCTGTTTTCTTGGATGTATTGGTTGTAAAGAAAGTGTACACTGCTGGTCTCGTTGATGAGCTTACCAGGGGCAGATGGTTCCGCTCTGGACACATGCTGTGTCCTTTCATGCCAGCTCACAGCTCTGATGGTTCTCCTGTCACTCCACGCAGAGCTCCTCCATGGCTTTGGATTATACTTTAGGCCGCAACCACTTAAAACTCCCACGCAAATGTGGAAGTGGTTCAAATGTAATGGTTTTCATGAAATGAAAATTAGCTATGCGTGCGCACATGGTTTCGTTGATGCTCGTATTTGCCAACCACAATTGGTGTGTCACTGAACACTGACCCATATCTCAGAATCCACCCAACAAACTGTGGCTGTGAAAAAAAAAAAAAGGGTGTAATGTGCAAACTGAGTAGGAGCCCTGTTAAAATACTTGGTACAGGAAGACGGGCCGCACTCAGTTTGACTGGATTGGCCATCTGTTGCATCAACCGCTGAGAGCAGGCCTACAAAGACTACTACAGGGAAACATTAGAAATACGCTGCAATGTCTTTGATGCAGATGTTATTACTAGGGGTTAAAGTAGGTCTGCGTTTATCTTTTAGTCATTCAACCATGAGGATAAACGGTGTTTATAGAAAACAGGAGGTTTGTGTTGGTGTGGATTCTTCTCAGCATTACAATGTTTTAGGTGACTGTATCAGATTACATAATGAAAAAAAAATTCGGTGCTTGCTGAGTTCAAGAGTCAAACTGCGTGACTCATTTCCCACCATCCTCGCTTGTGCTGCCAAGTTAGTTAAAGTACCAGCTTTGCTGCTGGAGAACCCTGCAGGCATTTAAACTAGGCTCAGAACGTGCAGCAGCATTTTTGTAAACTTTCAGGGCCGATTTTCTTTCCAACTAACTTTGTGACTTGCTCTTAATGGGAACTGCAGCAAATGAAAACAATGAGTCACCGTTGCGATAGTAGGGTTACCTGCGCAGGGCTCAAAATGACGTATTTGCCAGAGAGCACATGCTTTGAAGTACAACTACACTGACTGAATCTCTCCTCTGTGTGCTCGCAGTGGATTGACACACCAATACACTTGCTGATACTCCTGTACCTCATAGGAAGGCCCTGTTCAACACCTCAAATCCTACACCATTCTTCTTTCTACCGATGACTCATTTCTCTCAGAAATAGCACTGAGATCTCTGGTGTGTGTGTGTGTGTGTGTGTGTGTGTGTGTGTGTGTGTGTGTGTGTGTGTGTGTGTGTGTGTGTGTATATGTATATACACTACCGTTCAAAAGTTTGGGGTCACATTGAAATGTCCTTATTTTTGAAGGAAAAGCACTGTACTTTTCAATGAAGATGACTTTAAACTAGTCTTAACTTTAAAGA
>JAVQJD010030850.1:0-21260 GCA_036023655.1 Nannoperca australis | reverse complement strand
TGTGTGTGTGTGTGTGTGTGTGTGTGTGTGTGTGTGTGTGTGTGTGTGTGTGTGTGTGTGTGTGTGTGTGTGTGTGTGTGTGTGTGTGTGTGTGGCCACGACACTTTTTTTTACATTGTCGGTTTCCGAAGCTAATCAGATACGTGCTGAAGTGGAGGAAACACTCAGACAGCACACTTCCTGCTAATCACAGAGAGCGACAGAGTTAAAGTTCGATGGGAAGAAGGTGACAGAGAGAGGTCCGACAAAGATTTAAAACAAAGGAATGCACACACCTGCCTACTGGAATGGCGTGACCCTTGCTGCTAATGAATAGAGAGGTCATACACAGCCAATTAGTAGAGGTGCTTGTTAAACCGGCCACTTAACACACGCTGTGTCAGAATAGATTGGCTTTTCATGGCTGCTTTGGGGCTATTGATATGGCTGCTGACATTAAGAAAAGGGAAAATGCCTTGGGTCTAACGAACCCCCTTCTCTACTGTGATATTCTGCTATGTCATTTTCAGTGAGCAACTAAATGAAGGTCAGCCAGCTAAACAGCAACCACAAACCACTCATTCGCTGTTTACTTGCTGCTTCAGTTTTTTTGCCTTTAACCAGCTTTGAGAGAAAGGGAAATAAACGACGAAGAGGAGAGTGGAGATGGTGCTTTAGGGGGTGGGGGGGTGGAACAGTGAATGAGAGATCGATGGGGTTAGAGGGTGAAGCTGTGAGGCACTGCAGAGCAGCAAATCCACAGGTAAAGGAGATGATGGGGAGAAGCAGCTGGAGTTTGAAAGAAGATGAGAGCCAGGCTGATAAGCAAACAGGTGAGTGAAGAGGGAAAGAAGGAGGCGGAAGAGAAGAGACACCCATAGAGATGAATAGTGTAGACAAACCAGCACGGAGAAGTAGAGAGGGGCCATGGCACAGCAGAGGGAGGATAGAGGCAGCACCATGGCGAGGGGCCTCATGGGAGGATGACACATATCTTATCCCCTGGAGAGTGAGGGAGAGGGGCCAGACAAACCTGCTGATTGACTGGCAGTGTCTCGGCCTGTCATTCACCATCCACTTACATTCATCAACACTGGCTGGGCTCCCCGCGATGAAGCCAAGGGCAGAAAACAGCAGTACACAATAAGACTCACCCACATGAAGCTGTTCTGTGCCAAACGTCTGCGTTGCATAAAAGCAGCTTTTAAAAATATGTGATTCCCCCCATCCTCAGCTCTTTTTCAATAAAACATCCATGTTATTCTGGCAAGACATCTGAGAGCCGCGTCAACCATTTCTGATATAAACAAACAACATCCAATTTGTCTCAGGGAAAGGAATGGGCTGCAAATTGTTTTTATAACTTGTAACCTGGCATGAATTTGCATTGAACTTGAAATCAGAATCTCTTGGTACAATTAGAAACACCTTTTCTTTGTTGCAGTCTCCTCTCAACAAGTTCAATATGGGTGAGTTCCAGTGAAGTTAAACAACCTCCATTTTCCACCCCTTTCCTTATTCCACAAACAGCAAATATGTGGCTATTAATTACAGAGCAGCCTCTGCTGCTGAATCCAAACATCCTGAATACAGTATGGCAGTATGACTCACCAGATTGGCGCTGTCCAAGGTGCTGCCAGAGAGAATACATCACACTTCTCAACACTCCAGCCCACCAGTAGCATCTGAGGGACTGGTGTATTAGTACTGCCCTCTGGTGGCCATTACGAGTATTACTGCACCGTTTATATAGGTCTCTGTCACCATCTGGTGGGCAGGGGCGATACCCCACTCTTCCAGCCCTTGTGAGCTTGTCTGTCGAAACAGAAAGGTGATGTGTCTGTACACTTACTGACACTGTACTTTTTGATAATGAAGGATGTATACCAGTGTCTTCTGTGATGAGAAAATCCAAGAAGTGAACTCACAGTTTTCACAAATGTATATTAGATGGTGTTAAAGGCTTTGAATGTGTTTAATATGGGCTATTAACTATGAGATTGCAACAGAACAAAATTCCATACAATTAGAAAATAGGGGAGGGAATATTTGGGAATCCTATGATTCGACTTTATTTCAATTCTTGGTGTCATGATGAAGGTCACTCTTTGACCAAACAAGAAAACACAAAGAAAAGTGTTTGAGTATGGAGTATATGTGGTAGAGAACAGCCTCTCTGCTTAAACGTTAATACCAGGGAAAGTCATCATTTCTCAAAACTCTGTACAAGCACAGGTCTTTAGCAATTAAATGGACTCTAGATTTAAGTTTATTTTTTAACCACACGACCAGAGTTAGCTGGGAGTTTTGTAAAGTGTGAGTGGGTCAGCTGGTCTCATATTTTAGTGCTGGAGTTTGGTGCTCCACTCCACTAATGTTAGTGTCCAGGTGATAAGGTGCAAAGTATCCACAAAACATGCTACTTCACCTTTGTATTATATCCAAAATGTGCCCAAACGTGTGCCTTTTTTGAAGAGGACAGTGCTCTTGCAGTTATGTTTCGCCTTATTCAGTAGTTACTTTACTGACGACATACAAAAGCAGTTTTTTGGCATTGTGAATCAATTCAGAATCACAGAGGTTACGAAACGAGAGTCTTATGAGGGGGGCACTGAGTGAAGAGGAACTTTCAGTGAAGTTCAACCACTGAAAGGAGTAGCTGTTGAACTGAGCAGAAAATGGAAGTTTAAGTGGAAGTTTCTGAAAGAAATTTGTGCAAGTGTATAAACTGAACTAACAAACATGGCAGTTAAAGTGTCGGCCTTGACTGCAGTGTACGAATTGTTTAACGAAGAGTTAAAAGAACTGAGAAAGTGTTTTTTGCTGTGGTTCAAAAGAGGTGCAAGAGTCTACCTTGCTTAAAAGTGAGCACAATAATTCTTTTACCACATGTTCCAGTCTGTGTGCCCCTTAAGCTACCAAAGCTGGGGGCAGGGTCATAGCCTGAAATAATGGCGTCATGAATGAGCCCAACCCCAAGAGAATGTTTGAAAATTCATAAACAGATTAGCATATAACCATATGGATAAACTGCCAGGAACAAAATAAAGAATCCTTTATTATCGTCACTGATGTCGGTATTCCTTGGCTTAAAAATGTCAAATTTACATATACAGAGTTTACAATCAGCCTACAAAATAACCGGCATGTTAGTTTTTTAATTACTGAATATGTGTCTCCCACTGGTTGCTAAAGAACCCAAACACCCACTTCAGTGACCTCAACTGGCGCTTCAGCCCTGGTTGTGGGCCTCGAAGGCAAAATCAGTTCTCCCTTGTCACAGCTACTATCTGCAATGCCACATGATTTTCACATCCCTATTCATTCATCCTTCAAGCAACACATTCTAATGTGACAAACATCCATTTTACAAATGTGCCTTTAAGCTGAGTGAAAGTTGATAATTTCTTTGAGTGTGCATAGTCTTAAAAGATGCTAAACCCCACTTTGAAAATGAAATGGTTTTGCTCTGAAGCGCCAGAGAATGATATGCACCAGTGTAGCCTGTGGGGAGTTACTGTGCGGAAATACTCGGTCTGTGTTAGACAGAGACAATTGATCAAAACAGACTAATTAATGTATGTGTTTTACATATATTAATTTCCGTATCAAATATTAATGAAAATAAACGTATTTGTTTTTCAAATGAGCACAAGGCTATCAAATATTTCAGACACACCTCATTAAAGATACAGAGCCAAGAGCGAACATGCATTTTTAAAAAGGGCCACAATTCACAATGCAGTATTGCAGAGTTAGTTGGCTGCTTAGTTGTGTGCTTTAGATCAGCTATGCAGAGGGATGAGTGCTGCATGAGATCAAGGTCTTTTGTAGAAGAATCTAAACCTCTTGGCCTTTATCCCTCATGCTCTTTATAGCAACCATAAGAGTAGTCCTTGGACTCTTGATGTCCAGATAAAAAACAATTCACATAGCTTTAATAGAGTTAAGACGAGCTCTGGCCCATTGAATTTGCAGGGTAAGTTTGGACTATATACTGAGCACTCCCGCAATTAAAAGTCAAGGCATATGCTGTATTTCTCAAACTTGTTTCATGCTCACATTTGCA
This sequence comes from Nannoperca australis, assembly GCA_036023655.1. NCBI lineage: Eukaryota > Metazoa > Chordata > Actinopteri > Centrarchiformes > Percichthyidae > Nannoperca > Nannoperca australis. The sequence goes on along the minus strand of JAVQJD010030850.1, from coordinate 17,212 downwards.
TTTGCAAAGATGCTTAGACTGCGGATCTATAGTCAGTTGACAGTTAAGTCCAACTATAGCTAAAACTAATACATTCCGTTTTTGTTGAAACATGTTTAATATTTTGTACACTGCGATTATATCAATAGTACAAGACATGTTGAATTAGACTTAATTTTAGCTAGATGTACCTGAGTGTATATTCATTTTAGGTTCTGACATTCAAACCTGCTTCATTCATGAAATACCCGTTTTCTGTAACACTAACAGAACTCCATATAGATGTTAAATGCGTATCCATAACTATTGGATTAAAGAACACAGCAATAGCGAAGGGTACTAATCAATACCATGTCAGTCAGTCAGATAGCCATACCTCAAACATGAACTAATAATAGTCCAGGTGTTTATGTACACACGTGCTCACTTAGCGAACACAAGCTCAGTGAACACTTGGCAGCAGACAGACACCTAAACCCAAGACTCAAGTTAAAAAACTCTCAACAGACATTTGCTGGCACGGTGGCAATCACACCACACAAAAAAACACAACATTGCAGATAGCCCAGCGGCCATCTGTAGCTAGCAATGCAGTCATGCGACAGGTGTGGTAAGAGTTGTGGGTCTTCCCGTCACCAAAAACATCTATTATTTCCATGTTAGCACCAGCTGGTATTGCTATGGAACAACCAATTAGCAATTAGCTTAGTGTAATCATAAGGATATCTCTCTACATTGCCAAAATGTATAGTTTTATTAACATGATCATTTATCTGTATTAATCTTATTTTGCATTCACATAGCTTTATTATAGGCCATATTTTTCCAGAATTATACAAAGCGAGGAGATATGTTATGGTTTCCAACTTCAATTGGTTCAAAAGGTGAAAAGAAATTCCAAGTTCTGTCTTTTGGGTTGCATTTGGATTATCTTTGGGTCTTTGAACTTCATGATAAGAGAGAAAGTAATTACTGATCATAAACTATAGTGGCTTCAGATACTGTGTATCCTGTCTCAGTATTATATGACAGGGCTATGGCAATAACTGCTCTCAGCTAACATGCACCCTATTATCACCAGGGCGTGGAAACAAGGTTCTCTTTTTTTGTTTGTTTTCATCATCTGGCCCTTTTCACTGCACATATTCTGACTTGTTATAGCAGGAAAAGCACAGGTGTCACTAACATTAAAGATGGCCTGGTTCCATTTGTGTTCAGTAGTAAGCTATCATAATGGCCCAGCATGCACAATAGCCAGACCCTGAAACTGAAGCAGCTAAATAAAATGCAGTGTTATTAATGTTGTTAATTACACCTGTGCTTTTGTCTGCTGTGAATATAACCTATTGTCACAATTTCAGATTGAATTGAAATTAAATGTTCATCCAGAGGAAACAAATATACTCATTTATACAAGTATACCAAACTGATTATATGGTATATTAATTTGCCTTTATTGTGTTACATTACATTATATGGTAATGTGGACATTGATGGTTGGCACTGTCGCCTCAAAGCAGGGAAGTCTTGGTTTCAGATCCACTAGATGTAACCTAGTTTGTTCTCCCCATGTCTGTGTGGGCGTCCCTCTGTCTAAGTTGTGGGCATCGAATAGATGTGATCTGCTTTAAAATGGTAGTAACTTGAATATTTACTATTGTGCACAATTTCAGTGTGTTTTTATACTTCAACCTAAATGCAAGAATTTTCTCCTAGACCTCAGATAGCAATGATTTTAAGTAAATTGGGCCCCCAGGATAATGTTATTCCCAGTCTGATAGCCAAGTCATTGGATAATCTGAGGTGAAAATACAAGGTGAGTCTTAACCTGCTGAGGGAGGGACACAGCAGGCCACTATGTTGTCTTGTGTTTTCAACCCATTGCACAACAGGTTTGTGACTTTGACCATTGCCTTTCCCAACAACGACAACATACTGAGTCATTTATCTACATCAATAACACCACCACCCAGATCCTGTTTGTTCATAGTGGCATGTATTGGTGTGGAGCACGGTACAGTGACAGTCCTTTTTTTTAAGGGCATTTCAAATGAAAGTCTGCTCCTTGCACCCACCTTGTTATTCAGTCTATCACACTACAATAAATACAGCTCCTCAACTGGAACAATGAAGTTAGATTTAAATCAGAGGCTATGATTGTCATATATTTCACTGTAATTCAGATTCCTTTTATTCAAAGCAGACTATGCAGCACTGAACTGGTAACAGGAGCTCATTTGTAAGTGGCTCCGCTGCATTGACAATAACCAACATATCAGTCCCAGTGTTCATTCAGTCAAAATCCCAAAATAATTGTATCAAATTAGTCTGCTACTTTCTTGATTAGAAACTCTTATGAGTGAATAGTGCCGTAATGAGTTAAATGCAAAAGACAATGGTTAGACATGTTGTAGAGGTACTTGCTATGTCTTTTACAGCTGATGCGCTTAGTTGCAACTTCCAACTTCCTGATCTTTGCTTCTACTTAATTATGCAGTTTATGTTCCCTTACTGGCACATTTCATTGTCAACATTGTCTGACTTTATTCAGTGCCTGTTTACAGCCATGACAGGATCTGAGCAGCAGAGGGGGCCATTTCAGTTGGTTCAGGTATTGGCTAGAGTCGTGACCACCAGTTGAGGATGTGAGTCATTTCTCAGTACCAGGGTGTCCTGTGCCTTCCACGTGGTGCTGAGTCACCCTCTGCTGGGGAAAGGACATGTAGGACATGCTTTGACTGACATGCCTAATGAGAACACGCTGTCTGTTGTTAATCACCAAGTGCATGGTGACTGTAGTGTCGCTCGTTTTCTTAACAGGACAAAAATGTTGACTTTTATGAATTAGGAATATGTCTTAAAGGAACATGATGGACCAACAATAACATTTAGTACAACAGAGCAGCTGGTAACTTAGAGGACAGCTTTTTAAAAGTAAAATTAAAGCACTTTCAAGGTACCTAAACCAATAATTCCCACACTGGAAGCCTTTATGGTCACATCTGAAGTGTTACTATAAATGGCAGGAGACAAACAAATATGACCACAGGATTGTTCCCATTAAACAGTAAAATATTTTTGGTTTACATGAGTGATTGTGTAGATGATGAAACACTAGATTACGTTGAAAATCAAACATTTTAGGAGGAGTATGTTCCAATTCGAGCAGTTTCCAAACTTTCAAGACTTTGTATAGACCCTGGTTATATAATCCAGCAATATCAACCAGTGATGTTTTATCTTAAGTGTCAACGTCAACTCCAACTACCTCTTTAGAAATATAAACCACAAAATAACTTAACCAACAAAACCGGTGAGGCAGAAAAAAAAAGACACATGTATGCTTTTTATTTCAATTTATTTATCTTTAAAGAACCAATACGAATTGGGGATGTTTTCAAAATGGGTACAATGATATAAAACTGACCATTTTCATTCTTCTCCACGATGTCTTTCAATTTGGATCTTAGGCTCTGTTTAATATGCATGTTAAGGGAAATCCTATTAGCCCCATTTAGGAGAATGTATGAAAGCAGGAGAAGTACCTGTTGTAGGAGTCGTAAAGGTTGTTTTTTTTTTCCTGTTTAACTGTCTGGATGAATGTCTGAAGTGGATGTGTGCATGTGTGTAGGATGCTCAGCAGGGTTTGGTGGGCTTATCTGAGGTGGACTGATTATTGCACTCCAACAAGATATATAAAAAAAAAAAAAAAAGACATGGCTCTTAAAGGATAAAAAAAACAACAACAAACTATTGGATAACAAAGTGTCCTTGACCCTGCCAAACTCATAACTGCCACACATAAATTGTGAATAAATATTGCAGACATATTCAAACTCAGTGAACTCCTAAACTGAAAGTGACTTTAGGCAAGTGATGGGTAAAAGGAAAACATTACTGCATTTTCAGGTGAACCTTTTGAGTTTTTGTGCAAAAAAAATAAAATAAAAATAAAAAAGAGATGGAAAAAAATAAAAATAAAAACACCCCAATACCAAAATGGACAGTCACAATATGTGTTCAAAGTTTAAAAAGTTGTTTTTTTTTATTTTAAAAAGGTACATTATTCTGGCCTAATCATAATATCCATAATGAGTGGAAATAAAAATATATCATTTAACATTACATCTTTTCATCACCATGGTTTGTGTAAAAATAAAAATTCACAAAATGGAAAAATGTTATCTCATGATTACAACTGAAAAAAAAATAAAAAAAATAAAGAGATAGATAGATAGGAAACAGGATGGACTCAAGTTGAAACAATTCTGGCCCGTGGTTGAACAGTATAACCGGGAGGCGGGCCTATCTGTGTGCTTTGACCTTCCATTCATTGGTTCGGCTGGTGGATCCCAGATCTGGATTAATTCATTCGGTCACTCGCTTGCTTTCTGATCAATTAATTATGATTCAGTGTTAACAAATCATCACAATAATTACTTAAGCACTTTCTTCATTTTTTTTTTTTTTTATCTCCCCTTTTTGGAAGATTCCCCACAAGATGCGCACAAGAAAGATGCACTGACAGGCAGCCTACTGCACACAGCAGTTGTGGCCGTTGGTATCCTTGAACCGCAGACGCATTTTGGGTCTGTATTTCTCGAGGTAAAGAAGCTGTTTGGAGTTGAAGGCTCCACGTCTCTTCCTATGAAAAAGTGGGGATGATTATTAAAACAATGACATCCACACAAAAAAAGAGCAAAGACCATGATATAGTAAACACTACAGTCAATACTGTAGTGATCAAAGAAATGGGTCAATATTTTGGAAATACACATTTGTTTTCTGGCAGTTTAGATGAGAAGATCAATGCCACTTTAATATCGGTCTTTTAAATATAAAGGCTACAATTAGCAGCCAGTTAGCTTAGCTTAAAACAAGGACTGGCAACAGGGGGAAACCACTAGCGTGGCTCTGTTCAAGAAAACAAAATGCCAGCAACTCTAAAGTGCAAAAATTAACACTTATCTTATTTGTTTAATCTGTACAGTACACGTGTAAAAACGACAATTTGTCATTTTACTGGGGTTTATGTGCCAGACTATTCCTCGGCTGGGAGCAGAACTTTTTCTTTCAGCCAACCAAGAGGTGAAGAAGTGTATTTCCCAAAATGTTGAACTCTGTCTTCACCACTGGACTTTTTTTAAGGGGTACGGCTTGTTTTTAGTGGTAGTACCAGTTGCAGGTAGTAAGTATTTTGTAGACGACAGACAAGACAAAATTCACAAGTTGTCAACATAAACAGACCATTCAAAAAGGCATTTGCCTCATAAACAACCTCAAATCAGTTAGAAATTAACCATAGAAGTACAAAGTAGGGAGGGTACTTACTGCCTTATGAACTGCACAGCATCCTCGTACTTCATTCCACTCTCAATGAGGGCTAAGGCCACCAAGACTGGAGCTCTGAGAGGTAAAGAAATCCAATGGACCAGTTTAAGGAGACAGTGAGAGTATCAGAGAAGGGGAACACAAGATTTAAGAGCCATGTTCACATGGTTCCATAGTAATATGGTGGAGGGTAAAGGGAGGGGGGGTTTCAACCTGGGAAACAGGCCTGGGAAATCAACAGGGGTGCAACAAGTTCACGGTTGCCCTGCTGGGGCACTGTGCTCACACCCAGATCCTCACACACAAGACTGTGATAAGTTACAGAAAGACAACCTTGTCCTTTCTCACCAGAGGAGGAAACAAATAAATATTTAAAAAAGCGTTCTAGATCACTTGACGGGTCAGATCTCAGTGCCGACAGAGCATTTCCTCGAGTGGCTTTTCTCTCACACAAAATCCACAGGGGACAGCATGTGAGAAAGGAGCAAATGAAAGAAAATGAGAAGAAAAACAGAGCGATAGCCGCGGAAGGAGGCTTGAGAATATTGTTAAAGAAAGAACAAACAACAACAAGGCACATAGCTGCAGCCTCCCACACTAAGGGCCTTAAGAAACTGTTGGCTGGTATAAAGCAGATCAGACCGTGAAGCTACGGAAAACCCAGATGACTGCAGTAAACACGGGACGGCGAAGAAAAGGAGATGAATTCAGAAAATGCCAGTCTAACCAATACTGGTAATTATACAACCTCTGGAATGCCACAGCAATGCACAACGCTGGAAGCCATTGAGAACCCATTGGCATATTGTGCGTTTGTGGTCCGGAAAGACATTTTCACACTAGCTTGCCCACGTCATGTGCTTCGGTCTTCTTTGTTTTCACACTTGTGTTGTTGTGCAGCTGGACTCGCCTGTGATTCACCACCACATTGGTCCATGAATGTGACTGGGCATATCTGCCCATCGCCAGTGAAACCTCGTGACCAACAGACTGATCACATGCAAAACATAATTGCCTTTCCTCTTCAAGTCTGCAGAGGCAACATACTGTTGTCTCTAATTATAGATAACCTAACCAGCTGATCTTTCTATTTACAGAGCACTCACAGGAGCAGCGGGTAGAGAGGCCGACCACACTGAATTCATCGGCAGTGTGTATTTAAAATGACACAGACTAACAGGGACAGCAGCACGTTCAGTTTCACACCCAGCCCGGGATGTGTGATCAATTCTAAAGAAGCAACAAGTGTTAAAGGGACGGGGTGGGGGTTATAAAGACACTTGTAACATTTAATTAATGCTTTCTGTGGCCCTGTGCGTGCACACGCTTATTACAGGTGGCCCACATTTCTATGGAGTCACCTTGATGCAGGGGAGATTAAATGGACCCCGATCTAAGCACCCAATCAGCAACATCACACTAAACAGATAACGCCAACAGGAGGGGGAAACAGAAAATGTGTGATTAGGTCAAATGAGGATATTACACCAGTGAACAGACCAGAACTATGAAACAGTGGCATCTGGCTACTGCCGAGAAGCTGATAGTTTGTGTTGCTGCCTTATCAACATATATAAAAAATGGCTACATTGTACATAATATATTTGATTTGTTTAAAGTAATTTATCACATTTTAAACCTGGGGCCATTCAGACGTTGACCACGGAACAATACAGACACTCCAGCGCCACCTCTTGAGTTATTGTCACATGTCAAGACAAAAACAATGCAGCTTGCCACTCACCGGCCAAGCCCTGCAACACAGTGCACAGCGACACAACAGCCAGGTTCCTCTCGAAACTTGTTGTTGAGCAGCTTGAGCCAGTCGTCCACAATCTGGGTAGGAGGAGGGGCACCATCGTCAAATGGCCAGTCCTACAGGAGACAAAAGAGGAGTGTGTGTGTGTAGGTTGGAAAGGGATAAATGTACAATATGAAAGGCTGCCACAAATGTGCGCCTGTCAACTCTTACCAGGACCTGTATCCCCTCCTTCTCTACTGGAGCCTTATCATAGGTGGCATCACAAACTCTCACCAGGGTGTTCACATCAAACTTTTTCAGCTCCTGGCAGACACCAAAAGAGGATTTTTGGACACAGGACTTGCAAACAAACTCAGACAAATACAAACACAATCAGATGCAGGCATACCTCTGTGAACTTGTTAAGCGTGGCATTGGTGGGGTTGTGGGTGATGAGGAACCTCATGCACTCGTAGGCAATCTCGACTGCAGCGGGGCGGTTCATGTTGGCGAGACGGCTTAAAAAAACAATTAAAATACAATACTCTTACAAAACAAAAGCGACTTTTGGCTCAGAAGTCAGCAAAGACTGCTAGGTGATTTATATATTCAGGAAAGGGTAGAATAAATAAAAATAACAACACGTGGAGAAGGATGGGTCAGGAGGACAACAAGGTGTTTCAACTATGGGATGATGTACACAGAGAAGGGTAACAAAAAGCATAAACTACTCCACAGTGATCCGGGATGTAAAAAAAATGAATTAATACGAAACCAAAAAAATGGTTAAAGAATAAAAAAGAAAAAGAAAAAAAGATGGAGAGACTATCCAAGAGTCATCCAATCAAGTTTACCCCATTCAGGAGATCTGTTTGTGATTGGCTGTTCGAGGAGAAAGTGGAAAGCAAAGATTTTTCGTATTGGTTGGGGGCAGGCAGTCAGGCCAAGGACTACGCAATATCCCGGAGGGGGTGGGGGGTGGGGGGTGGCTTTGGAAGAGTCAGCAGTTCCTAGTGTGCTGGCAGTCAGGGGGGTTTCTGGGTAGCGTAGTCCCTCGGGGGGCGGCCGATTCACTTCTCCACGGAGGTGAGGTGCTGTGCCTGGCAAAATTCTCCGCTCACACACGCCATATAGGTACGGCTCAAGTCAACACAGAAACCCTGCCAAGAGAGGAAAAAGAGGACTTGCATTACAATCATTCTGATTACGTCTCTCACAAACACACTTACTGCTTAACGGTTGTTTTTATACTGAAAACACAATTTTAAAGAGTGCAATTTACAAATTGAACGAGTCATTATTGTAATGAAATAACAACCAGTGTGGTAAAAAGCGGGCAATCTCCAATGTGTGACTCACCGACTATAAAGACAAGAGTCGCGGGGAAATGTACTCAGCAGTAGTTCATTAACAAAATAAACAAGAAAGATATCTTGGTTGTTGTCTGGTTAATATGGCCTCTGTAGGCTAGTGTTCATAGATTAACAATCAGCCAAACATAGTTCAGACATAAATCTGTATCACTTAGATATTTGACAACATACAGACCGAGCAGTGTCTTTTTGGGGTTCGCAAAAAAGCCTTTTTGTAAATAAACGCTGTGGGTCAGCGATGCTAGCTTGTCAGCTGTTGAGTCATTTACAGCTCGTGAACAGAGTTGTCTAAAGTTGTCTAACTGTTAAGCCCGTCATTAACTTTGGCTTAAGCAGTTACAATACAGCGCTGTCAGCAGTAGCATTAGGCTAACCTACCAGCAAATTGTCATTCTAAGCATACCCGGCCAAATGTGCCGCTGTTAATATAATTTTAAATGTTTAAATGATAATACTTGAATATTACTAAGTCATGTAAAGTGAACCATAAATGTACGATCTTAATAAAAGTGTGCTGCAATTAGTGAAATTTTTATAGAGCACATGCCAAGTTTCTGTTGAATTTGACTTCTGACTGGCTGGTTTGAACCCTCGAGGGACCATCAACAGCTGACAATTTGAATTCCCCCCCAAGGGGAATAACAAGGTAATTCTTCAACGGCAACTGGATTATTTCATGATTCTATTAATGTTGAAACAAGGCAAGGAAATAATTCAATTGCAATTACGGTCAAAAAGATTTCAATTAGATATTTTCATTAAATAGTTCAGACCCTTTACAACATAATCTTGATTTCCAAAATCCTTTTGGCAACCTGTGGTCATCGTGATCAACTGAAACATTATTCGCAGCATGCTCAAAGCTGTGGGCTTAATGGGAGAAGATGACTACATCTTAAACTAATTAGACCTCTGTACTGAAATTTCAGCGTTCTGCATGTGAAAACCGAAACTCAAAAAATAAAAAAATAAAAAAGGTACCATCATGACTGCATCTACCTTCCAGCCTTAGTTATAACTCTGCTGTGAACTGACGACACGTTTGGATTACATCACTGTCAATTCCCCACCTGCCACCAAAATGGAGACTAATAATATGCGCAGTATGGAACGCGCGCGCACACGCACACACACACACACACACACACACACACACACACACACGTCTTAAACAGGTAATGTCTGGTCTGTAACTAGCCAGGGAGCCGTCAGTCCAAGCGTGCCAAGTCCTTGACAGTCTGAGCCCAGCCGCCACAAACTGGCTGGAACAGTCTCAGAGCAGCACGGGAGGGAGGTAGGAAAGGGAGAGGGTGGAGGGGAGAGTAGAGGAAAGTGGATGACGAGAGCCAGCTATCACTACGCCGACTACGCACGCAAAGTAGTGGGAGGGAGACGGAGGGAATGGACTTGGACTTCAGCACCGTGTCACAGGCAGTAGTCACAAGTTGGCGATTGCAGCGGGGTGGGCAAAGCTTCAAACAGACCCAGCCTTTTAGTCCCACGCTCCCTCTTTTTACATCGAGACTGACACAAGTCTCTCTGTACTCTCTCTCCATTCCTATTTCACTCAGTCACAGTTTACTCCGGATTTTTAACTGAACTCTTACCATTGTCCTTTTGTCTTTGAACCCCACCTGCTTGATTTCTAGTACAGTTTAAAAAATAAAAAAGCTAAAGAGAGACGCCTAATCTTTTGCATAGTCAAGGCCACTCTTCAGAACCGCAACTCTCCTCTTTGTCTCGCTCACACCCACTACCCCACTGTCACTTATCCTCTCAGTTAACTGCCAACCACAAAGCCACTGTCAAAGGGATGTATCAACCCACTCTCCTCTATTAATTTCTTTCCTCTCCTCCATCTTTTATACTTCGCAGCAGGGCACTCAAAACAGCCTTGATTTTTTTTTTCTTGTCTGATGGCCGAGATCTTCCGTGACGCCTTTAATTACTGCCTCAGAGCAGTACTGAACACAATGTGGCATTTCTAAATGCAGACGACCGAAGCTTGGAAAAAAAAGATTAACCAGACCCATTTGCTTCCTATCCTCCAGAAATAAAAAGGATGGACAACAGGCCGAAGGGGGCACTTAAATGTGCTTTTCACCTGCGAGACCTGACCGTGGAAATGAGACCATGCCGGTTATGAGGCTGAAACACAGGGGAACAAAAGAGCCAACAGACACGCCAAGGACACCGCAATGACAGCTTATGCTAAAAGATGAAAAGCAACTGGATTGCGTACGGTTGCCCAGATGCACACAGTGACTTCATACAGTCTGCGTTTTAAAATGCAGCCAATAGTTACCAAGAGGCATAAAGACAGACCAAAACACCATTTCAAAGTTGACATGGCATACTAAAATACATCTTGGCTAGGTGGAAAGCACGAGCAGTCATTAAGATACATTACTATTACACAGAATGCAGTGTGCATGGGACTAACAACCACTCTACTGTATTGGTTGCCATTCTGCCATCATGAATAACTGTTCGGCTGTGTGTGTAACTACACCCTCAAATTCAGCTAGAACTGTCTCTCCCAGCATATTTAAAAAATGCAATGAATGAGGGAACAACACCTGTTGGAGTCTTGGCCTCGTAGCTATGTAGTGTATGATGACACCGATTAGTCTTTTTTTTTTTCTTCATGACAGATAGCTCCAACCGGTTGACTCAGCATTGGCCTTGCAAAGTTCAAAAGATGGAGTGTTGAGCCATTTTTAACCCATGAAATGCTGATTTCTTTATAAATTTGCTAAGAAATGTCAATATTAACTACAGCATAGGTGGGTAGTTTACAGCTCAAACGACATGTTTAAGTGTTCAAATCCTCCAGCGTCCAACATGCCTCTGCACTGATCGAGACTGTGGAAACAATACATGTGCCAGACAGGCATGTCTAGCTTACTAGTCAACTCTTCATAAACGGTACATATAAGCAGATCAATTGTGGCAATGGTATTTTAAAGAAATCCACAGTAGACGACTAGAATTATAACAATTATAACGTAGAATTATGTTATGCCTTTTCGTACAATATATGGACATGACCTCTATTATTTTTGCTGGCCGCGATATTGCCCATTGTGTTTGCATGCGTGTCTGTATACACAAGAACATATGTCCTCAATATTTTTGTCAACATGGTGCAAGTATAAACAGCAGGGTTTGCCTCCCATTATAACACCAATAGAGAAGTGAGTAAACTGTGGTCACATTGGGGCAGAAAATGCCATGAGAGCAGATGCAAATCACTCTGAAATTTGCAAACTGGCTCTGCAGTCACATTGCACAGATGCAGGAAGAACAAGACAAACACATACACACCACCACATCTGTTTGTAGAAGCAAAAACATGTTTAACCACACAGGAAACTAGAACCAGTGTATACAAAAGCCTGAAAAACTGTTGACTGAGAACAAGTCAGCAACATAAATGTGTGATATACCCTTAACTTTACCGTTTTAACTAGCCAAAATAATAGTCAAATAAAACTTCAATGCAGCTGCAACAAAAGATTATTTTCATCACAACATAATCTGCCAGTTATTTTATTGATTAATCAGTTGGTCTTGAATGTCTAAAATTTGTAAGAATGTTAAACAAAATTTCCCAAAGTTGACATTTTTAATTGCAGTTTATGAGGTACAGGAGACTTAGAAAAACAGCACACATTCACTTTGTTTAAATGATTATCAAGATTATTATTCAACTAATCATTTCCGCTCTACAGTGATCACATCCCAAAATTCAATGCCCAATTCCAACATTTGTATAAACAGACACTAACCAAATAATAAATCAATTTCACCGCCACTATTGGGCTAAAAGCAGGTATCAAATGAGGGGAAAACAAAATATATATTTATTTTTAATCAATGTCCCATCATTTCAACCATCATATTATAGTTGGCAGAAGGTGGCAGTATTACAGTGGCACTGTACAAACGTCAAAGAAACAGTGATGTACTTCTGTTTAAGTATATCTGGGATATATCCTGCATTTTATGCGTGTTTATGTACAAATATATATAATAAACTGGGAGAAAGGTCACAGAGTAAAGGCAGAGGCCCACGCAGCGGCCCAGAGAAAGCTCCCTTGGTGCCCTGTTCCCCGTCACGTGTTCTTCTGTTGCAGTAGCGCTGCAAGAAGAGGGAGGGAGAGCGGGATGGGGGACTGACAGAGTTGACAGGGACAACTTCCCAAATCCGCTCGCCTGTCCCAGAAATCTTCAGTGACTAATGAGGAAGGACAGAAGGAGAGTGTAAGATTGGAAGTGTGAGAGAGCGGGGAGACGGCAGTACTAGCTGATAAGGACCACAATATCGCAGAACAGAAAAGGACACCCAAACCTAAACAGGTGATTAAGTCGCAAAAGAATGGGAATAGGGACATGGGTATCCTGCAACTGCTGACTCGTCGTTTTAGAATGATTCATCTGTCTGACAAAGTATAAAGTCAAATTGAAAGAAACAAACAAAAAAAAAAAGAATCACAAAAACTAAAAAAAAAACAGAAAGAAAGGAGGCAGCTATGAGAGGAGACAGCTGTTCATTATCAAGTTTACACAGTAGCAGATTATATGGTTGAATATTTTCCATGGACAAAGTTCACAAAATCAGCAATAGATAGGAGCACTGCTAGTGCAAGGTGTAAAGTTATTGCAGCTAAAGTGCATGGAGTCAGGATAAACTGCTACAGTGAGAGTGCTAATTAAAAGTCTTTCACATTGTTAAGGATTTTACCGCCATGGGACTCTAATAGTAGAGCTAAGGCTGTGGGCAGTGCTTTTTGACACCTGATAGCTGTCAGGAGACCAATCCTCATCACTCTCGCACCACCACCACTACTGTATACTGTACATACACCATGTAAATAGTGTAGATGATACACGCTGGCTGGGGAAATACATTTGCTACAAGGGCGAGGGGGTTGTTCTAAAATTAGAAAGAAAAAAACCACACGCAAGCAAATGAGCCCAAACGTCTGGAGATGGAATATACAGACTGGAAGGGCATTGTGGCAAAACGTCAGCCTTTTGCACAAAATGTGGAATGTCTGAGTCCATCTTCCTCCCCCCTTGTGAAAGATGTTAGTATTACATGTAACCCTGTCTGGTGAGCTGAGGTTGTGCCTGAGCCTGGCTGATGTTTTGTCTGGAGCCAGACTGGGCACGACCAGACTGTACTGCCTTGATGCAGCTGGAGGGCTACTTTGCTGTGTGGGAGCAGAGCCAAGGAGCAGGGGGGAGCGCCTGTCATCCGCGGCAGGATGGACAGTGAGGGGGAGGAGGGAGGGCAGCGGGGAGAAATCTCTGGTCTCCTTGGAGCGGGAGCAGCAGGGACGGCACGAAAAGAGATAAAGGCTCCGACACCCTTGCCCCACATACCCACCTGCTTGCTATGCCCAATGCGCGCGCACACACACACACACACACACACACACACACACACACACACAGACACTTCTCCTTTCTGTGTCTCATTTAGACTATTTATTCAGGCTTACACGCTTAAACACACGAATAAATACAAGGTAGGGCAGGGAAGTACTGTATTCACCTTTCATCTGACGTGCTCTGATATAGCTAGCAGTGATGTGAATCCCATGGGAGAATCAGGGGGAAACCATTCAGACAGTCGCGATCAAATGTACAGAAACGATTAATCGGTGGGAATAGAAATGGGGCCTAGTGTCACAGAGGCATGTCTTCATTCCTGTGGGCTCTGAATGCCAAATAAAAGATAACCGATACGCTTGGAAACATCAACGAGGACAGGGACAAAGGAATAGTAGCACAGAAGAAAGCCGGTAAGATTTGCAGAAAAACTATCAAGAGGACATAACAATGGATAAGCAAAATTAGTGAAAAAGAAAGCACAAAAGTAAAGTTGAGCAAGAAAAGAAAGAAAGACAAAAAAAGGAACTTGGCAGTGACTATAGCTGAGATAAAACAAGAGGATCGCACCTGCCCAATGGCCCAGCTGGTTCCTTGCAGTGACGTCAATGCTGTTGATAGGCTGTGTAGGCAGATCTCACCTCAAATTGGAGCCGTCCTCAGACTAATTCTGTGCTCACACCAACTGCTCCAACAAGAGATGAAGAAACTGCTATTTATTCATTCATTTCAAATGAGTGCCGGGGCACGAGCAGAATAAGCAACGCCTGGTTGAGAGATCTCATTGACAGTATAAAGTTGAGTGGAGGCCAACTTTATACAAACAGCCCTGCTGACAGACACATTCAAGGCGTTTTCACACTCGCACCAACTGGAGAGGTTTTTCTGGACCTGAGGGCATTTTCGCAAACCTTGGTACATCTGGTTAAGCTCGAAGGCTGGTGTCAAGCTTTGGTGTGGGCCAGACAAGCAGTCTCTGGGTCCACCTCAAAACGGCTCGCTGCACACACGGCGAGCTAATGAACATGACTGGTTCTAAGCAGTACAGCCGTCCGTCCTGCAGCCACAAACTATTAGGGAAAGCACTCTTCGATCGCAGTGATCACTAAAATGAAATTACCTTCACAGTAGGATATCATGCGCCAAGACAACACAAAAACAAGTTGGGCAGAAGCTTGCAGTGTTCTGATAAATGAGAAATGCTGGTGTGAAGGTGCAGCAGCACTATGAAATCCCACACAGGCACTGCTTTTTAATCTCTTTTTGCAGGTCAGCTGGACCCAAGTGAGATATTCGTATTTAGATCAAAGCAGGCGAAAACACCAGTTGTCCCATTCGTTTAAACGAGGGTGGTGCATTTAGGCTGTGGCGGTGAAGACTGCAAGGGGTGCTGAAAAAAATACAACGAAATTTTAATAGAAAAGCAGCACGATTTGGCTGTGGTGGCCTTGGCTGTGGTGGCGATCAGACCAGAAGACGCCCAGGTGAGGACGAACTTTGTTTACCATGCAGCATTCTGCTGTTTACTGTTGCATTCTGCTGTTTATCGAGCAACTACGAAGATGGAGAAATCGCCGCGGTGATGACTGTACATCAGCTGTTTAACTCCGCCATGAGGGAGTGCAAAGACGTTAATTGCCGTGCCGTCACTTAGCGTTGTATCACTCTTCAAGTCGGAATTGCCACAATCCGCACAGCAATGTAGTGACAATCCCACACACTGTACGACGCTGCGCTAGTGTTTTAAGTTTTAAATGTTCACACGTGTGTGGTTGAGAATGCCTGTTGCACAATCAATCCACAGGTCAGGACGTCAGTAATGTCTCTCAAATGGATTTTGCTTTGAACTCAAGTATTTGGGTCTGCGAAGTCTGAACACGCTCTTAATGTAACACCCGAAGTCCTCAATCTGTCACAAGATAAGAGAATAATCAGAATCAGAAATATATATTAATCCCAGAAGGGAAATTGCTTTTTGATACAGTTACAATGCTTGCAAAGAATAATAAACAGTAGAAAATAGGTGTAGAGGGAGGGTCCGAATTCTTTTGGACCAGGGGCCGGAGCTGCTCCAGGACGAGTCTTTCCAGGGCCTTCATGATGTGGGAGGTCAGTGCCACAGGTCTGTAGTCCTTGGCTCCACTGGTACGTGGAGTCTTGGAACAGGAACTAGCCCCGTTAGCTCCTCCATCTTGTTAGCCAGCGATCTCACGTTGCCCATGACAACTGTGGGCAGACATGGTTTGAATTTCCTCCTCTCAATACTCGTCCGTTGTCTCTCTCTGGACTCTCTCCTTCGCTGGTTTTTCGAGCGGAGCAACCGTATCGGGCAGCATGCACTTACAAGCGCATGCGCACACATGTAGGGATGTGTACACACATGTAATGTGGTAGTAGATAGTGTCTTTGGCAACTTATATGAGGAAAAATGACCCAATGTATACAGTATCTTTAGGAAGCTCAAAGATGTTGGTTTCATGGCAAGTGAACATGAGTTAGTGAATGTGTGTTAGTGATATGTGAGATTTGTGTTAGATTTCCCAATTCTCCTGCATTAGGAGAAGTATTTTTTCAAACGATCAGTTGAGTGCCATGTGTTTTTTTCGTTTTATGATAATCTGATGCATCTTTTGAAACATCAAAGTGCATTATGTTCCTTTTTTCCTGGACTTTTCCCTGTGAATGCATAGAAAGGTGGATTCTGCCTTTTTTAGACAGTCCAGGGAGGCGTTGTACTTATTACACAACACATAGTTAGACACACTACACAAGGACAAAAACATTTGGTAAGTGCTTTTGCCAGGCTTCATAATGAGTCCACGGCTGCCAGCTCTGTATGGTATTTTCATTTGATGGCAGCTGGCTCAGTGTTGGAGCAGGCAAAGTTTGGCCTCAAAGGCGGCGTTCACACTTTTGAGCCATTAGCCCCGAGTGGTGGATCAGACCTCTCTTTAAAGGCCTTATGCATCTGTTTTCTATTTAAACGTCTTAAATGTGAAGTGTATATATGCCAAGGTCATGACAGACAGATGAGGCTGTAATGATTTTCAGAACTTGGGTTATGCACTAGCAGTGCAGGAAGTGCATGGGCCTGCTTAGGTTCTCCTCACAGTGCCCTTACTGTTGCTAACATACAGTCAGGTCCATAAATATTGGGACATCGACACAATTCTCATCTGTTTGGCTCTATACACCACCACAATGGATTTGAAATGAAACAAACAAGATGTACTTAAACTGCAGACTTTCAGACTTTAATATTTATTTGTATTTACATCCAAATCAGGTGAACGGTGTAGGAATTACAACAGTGTCTATATGTGCCTCCCACTTTTTAAGGGAACAAAAGTAATGGGACAAACGAAACAATCATAAATCAAACTTTCAC
>JAVQJD010030848.1:0-34004 GCA_036023655.1 Nannoperca australis | reverse complement strand
ACCTTTTGAAAACAGACCTGCTGATCTATGAAGTGTTCTTGTGTGTGTGTGTGTGTGTGTGTGGGGGGGGGGGGGGGTCCCTGTCCTGGAATAGCTTCTCTGGCCTGGAATGCTCTGGGGAATGTGCAGCGTGGGATTTGATTGGTCGGGCAGGGGAAGTGTCTGTGTTGTCGGTGAGCAGCATTAGTGATCAGAAGGTTATGGAATCTGTGTGGAGAAAGAGCGAGGACAGATCAATCATTACGTACGTTTGGGAACATGCTCTGTGTGGTCAGCAGGTTGACAGCCGGGCTGTGTGCGGGTCTCAGCCCCGTCTCTGTCCTGTCTGCACCTTGTTGTCATGGCTTCTGTCACCTTTCCTCAGCTCTTCTGTGTGTGTGGGTGTGTGTGTGTGTGTGTGTGTGTGCTACACCGTCGCGCCGCTCCATGCTTTGTGAAACCAGATCTGCCTCGTCCATCTCAGAGCAGCAGTGCACAGACAGGCGGCCCATTAGGCCTCATGCTATGCAGGTTGACCTTTGAACCCCAGACCCCTGTTTGACCAAAATGGGCTGAGCGGTCGCGCTGGGTCAGCGTTTTAGTGGGTCATCACTGGCTATCAGCAGCTATCTGTGTATCTGCCAATGAGCAGGGACCCTCCAAGGTCTGCAAACATGACTGGCTCATGTACAAACAGGCGCAAACAGGCGTATATGTGCCTGCAGACTCACTCTCACACACTCGTGAGAAGCACACACACTGAACGCACATCTAAT
The DNA here is from genome assembly GCA_036023655.1 of Nannoperca australis. Lineage (NCBI taxonomy): Eukaryota > Metazoa > Chordata > Actinopteri > Centrarchiformes > Percichthyidae > Nannoperca > Nannoperca australis. Next base: position 33,249 of record JAVQJD010030848.1, on the reverse strand, counting down.
CTGCTGATTCACAGGACAGATAAGGGAAAACAGAGGTGATTCTGAGATTGAGATAGAGGTAAGACTATAAAGGGTGCTTTAATTTCCTGTTGTGTCAGCGTTGAAAGCCAGAGCAGACAGTATACGACTCGAAGCAGAACTGTACAGTCAGGCTAATGGGAGTGTGCAAAAGAGGGCATCCGACTCTCACGGCCCAGCCTGCTGGAAGTGATGGCCCCGCAGGATTCCAGCGTTAACCCCAGGTTCCTGCTCTCGCTCCCTGCCCGGCGAACCTAAATCTCTGCCACAACATCCCCGACAGGAGGACTACTCCCTCTGCCGTGTTTGCTCAGCTGCGCTGGCTTTGTGTCTGTGTATCGAACCCCCTTGTTCCGGCTCCCTGTCTGTTTTCCCCCTCTTTTTCTGTTTGGTTTCTTTTCCTCCGAGAGTTTGTAGCTCCATTTGTTCTTTGTTTGGCTTTCGGAGAGCCACGTCTGACGTTTCCAGGGGATTGACTGCAGGGAGGTCAAGAGGTCGAGGTGAGGCGGCTACCTGAGGAAGTCTCACGTCTCCTGCTGCATAGTGTCACGGTGGTGTCAACATGTACAGTAGTCATGTAAACACCTCTCTGCGCTGTCTGGACTGTGATCGCTCTGACTCACTGCAGAAGAAGCCCGACCTATTCATGCACTTACCAGTTTTCAAGTAAATAGCTCCAATTTAGTTAACAGGCTTAAATGTTAACAACTTAATTGCTGGTGCCCAACATTTCTTTAGGGTCATTTGAAGTTATTATTGTGGATGCATCACCTCATTTGAAACCGCACAAGTTCCAATTTTTTTCGGGGTCCAGTTTGAACACGTGTGTCTAACCTGCAAAGATGCGTAACCGTTTGCGCCTCGGCGGCGGCCCCAGCCCCGACACTCCAGTGCACTCATCTTCATCGTCACAGTCACCGCTCTCAAATCCCTCTTCCCCCTCGTCGCTCCTCCCGTCCGCTCCACTTCCGCGCGACCGCGCTCTCCAGCGCTTCTCAGATAGCGTCACCAGCCGCAGCAACTGTGGGACAAACAGGAAGTGGTTAAAGGTAATGAGGTTAAAACGCACCCCGCCCTCACTCTTCTCATTAATCATTCTCTGGCCGCAATGTGCCCGTGCATTAATGGTTTAACAAAGCTGTGAAAATAAATAAGGGGTGTCTCTTGATCTGAGCGTGCACTGTATGATTATAACAGCATGAGGGGAATTCCAGACAAAAACTCGGTGAGACCTAAAAGTGCTGGTATTTACCAAACTCTAATTTTAATCACCGGGCAGGAAAACAGTTTGGTTATCGGTGCCAGTTTTGTTATTTTTGTCCAAATGTGATTCATTCAAAGGGTTGTGGCTGTCGCTCCATGTAATTTACTGGTAGAAAAAGAAACAGTGGGGCAAGCGGGCGGGTGCGATTGTGTTGTTATTGGCAAACATCATTGTCTTGAGTTGGTTGTCTCAGGGCAACAGGGACACAATAAGACCACATAACACACTCAAGTGGACATTCAAGGCCTCAACGTCTAAAATGAGAGGGTAAGAAGAAAGACGAAGACAAATTAATGCTAACAGTTTTAGTCTGGAATTTTTCAATGGAGATCATTGCAGACAAAATAAAACAAAATCAGATAAAGCAAAGCTAAAAAGCAGATAATCATACGAAGAAGCAACGTGCAGAAATAATATACTTGCAACAGAATCTCAACCCAGTTTGGCTGCTGTCGTTGCTCCACTCAGATATTTTTCCATGTTCCAAGCTCATAATATGTTGAGCAACACATACCAGAAGGGTTTTTTTGAGGACTGTGGTGAACTAATCAACTCATAAATAATACAGAAATGTCCAAGAGCTGTAACGCAGTTTCATTAAAAATCTTTGGATTCCTCTTGACTACGTGTAAAAGGATTGGAAATAGCAAACGTTATACATTCAGTTGCTAAATATCGGAGGAAAATGGCAACTTAAAAGACTACTTTTTTCGTTGTGTAACTTTAGAACAAAAATCTATCCCATCTTGTATTCAGGGCTGAGGAACATGTGAGCGAGCTCGGAGACAACCTTCACGACCGCTCTCTGACCATCTTTCGGCCTCTACAACATCGCACATGATTGAGAGCCCTGCCAAGGTAACAGATGTGCTAAATTCCAGCCGCCTGCCCTCCAAGCCTCCTTTCATCTCACCGCTCTGCATCCTTGTTTGTTTTTTTTATTGATTTCCTTCCCATCTGCATACGTCAGCATGCATTCTTTGTTGTTGTTTTTTGGTTGTTTTGGCTGTCTATGGGAGAAAATTGAGTTCATATGGGCCTTGTCTCAGGTCAGCTGCAACGACTGCCTGCGATCAGACTGTGTGTGTGTGTGTGTGGGAGAGACAGAGAGCGGAGGTATAAAAGCCCAGAGCTAATCACAGAATTACGTCAGTCAGAAGATAAACAACCCTGTTCCCTTTGCCTGCATATACAAACCAGTCAATCTGGGTTTTACAAGTGACATAAACTCTAAAGTTTAGAGAGGGAACACACATCACCTTGTTCCCAGCGTGGCTGCCCAACAACCCTCCATTCATTTACCAACATTGAGGCCATACACGCACGATGACCACAACATTTCTAAAGGCCTGGTCACTTAGGCTGAAGGATGGACAAACATTAAGTCACAGACAGGACGGCTGATCCACAGGAACATTTTGACTTCCATTGGAGGCCCTCATGCAAAGCGCCACCCGTTGACAGAGCAGAGCCCTCGAGTGTCACATTAAAACATGTCCCAGAAACAAACTCTCCACACGATGAATGGCCGTTTAATGTACTGAACTGTTCTGTTAAAGGCTGAACTGTGTTTGCCTGCATTTGCCGGAGTCAGTCTTCATAGATTTACTGAGGTCCTGAAATTCCTTCCCATGGTCTGTATCCTGGCAACTCTGTTGGACTTTGGGAGGGGAGGGGCGCCCCGCAAACCAATTAAAAGGCAAACAAACACTTGTAAAGCAGGGAGAGAAAGATGTGGTCCGGGGTATTTTAGAACAAAACCTAAAAAAAGGTATGAGGAGCGGGGGGGGAAAACATTGACAGCAACTGTTGTGGCCCTGTTTAGACCGGACTCTGTGTGAACATTGCCATGTGTAGCTCACCACCTGCCAGCGTAGACACCAACTCCCCTCCACACATAAACAGACACGCTGTCCTCTGATTCACTGTGTACTGATGTTAGAAGAAACAAGACTAACAGAGTCTACAGCCACGCTAGTAGCTCTGTGAGGCACAGCAGCGCTTTGAGCTAAATGCTAACGCCTGTAGGCTAACATGCTCACAGTGTCAATGCTAACATGCTGATGTTTAGCAGATATAATGTTTACAGTGTTACAGGATGGGAATATCCATGGTTTTGCAGGCGTTTAGTGATAATCCAAAGTTTTGGACAAACTGACCTGACGATGGTGCTACATGAAAAAATCATGGGATCACCAAAATTACTATGATTATATTCTGAGAGGAACATGAACCTCTGTATCAAATTTCATGGCAATCCATACAATATTTGTCGAGAGATTTCACCCAGCTGCAAGGTGACCATTAGAATATATCATCTGGGAACCATGAATGTCTGTACAACATTTTATATCAATTCATCAAGTGCCAATTTTCAGGGCAATCCATCTGAAAACTGTTAAATTTCAGTAAAACTCAAAAATGTCAGCCTCATAGTGGACACTGGAAGTTATTAGGATTCATGAATGCGACAGTTGTTAAAAACATTTCAGTCTGAGCCAAAGACCGAACCATCGCTAGAGCTGCTAGCATGGCTAAAAACACAACAGCATCTGACAGTTTCACATTTTGGAAGTGAAATCCACACACATGTGAGGGAAGTAGGATCAAGAACATACGTGCTATAAATAGCAGCAGCAAAAATGGTTTTGGGGAATTTATAAAAAGGATTTGCAATAGCAGCAAGCCGTGCCCTTCTCCACAGCGGGGTGGCAGGGCAGTACCTCTCTGCGAGCCTCTGAGGCCGGGCGCTGTGGCTTCTGCCCACTGGCTGACTGCCTCATGGCTGCGGTAGCTGGGAGGGGGGATGCATGTTTGTGTCGACAGTGATGCTGCGCTTTTGGCATGGCTGGCTGAGCCACAGCCACAGCGTGATCCGGCAAGAGCCTCCAGGAAACAAATAAAAGAGACATTCTTTTTAAATGTATGTTTTCCATTAAGAGAGGAGGGCTGGCGCTCTTACTCTTCCCTTCTCCCTCCTCTGTGTTTCGAGAGATGCATCAGGAGCTGGCTTGGACAGACAGCTGGACACACAGAACATGTAATCAGTGCGGGTATAGGCATCCCGCAGGCCACAGGGTTCACCTCCCTTTAACACAAAAGCGCAAGTCACACCAAGGAAACACCGGCTCAAAGGCTGCAAAGCCCAAACATGTGGCCAATTGCTCAATACAGGCCAGCCCAGACAGAGACACAGAAACCGCAAGTCTGTCACTGCCTCCCACACATGACATGAACTCCACACAGGGTCACTGTTCGACACGACAGCTGCAGCTGAGCGCCAAAGCTCAGCGACAGCTAGAAATCAACCTGCACTCACTGATCATCAGCTGTGGTCTTTCACATGAGCTGGCAGAAAGATCCCGACTCATATTTGACCATAAATCACAGAAAAAAAGGACAAGATACGGTAAAAAATGATAAAGTGATGCTGTGGGAGAAACGGGGAGGGGATGAGTAATGAATGCAGAAAGCGTATAGTTAAAGGGGGCTTCTCTTCAGCGTGTGATTGGGATCAGGCACTGTGTTATGTCCTCCTCTCCACGCACAGGACTTGTCTGGACAAGCTGCTCATGACTCGGCCCAGATGGAATCTGCTGCTCTGAATGTTTCTATCAATGCCTCAAACATCCCGTCTACAAATCTAATCTACAGAACCTAACATTTAGGCTCCCAGAACACTACTTACCTCCAATGCTCCAATGCACACAAGCAACACGTGCTGTTTTTAGTATAATGATTAAAACGTCAAAGCCGATTTGATCATTTTCATATTAACAATCGTTTAGATGACAATGATGTGAAATGCGTTCGAGCACAAAACGCTCTGCTGAGCTGTTTAGCATCTTCCAGCTCATTGTTTTGGTTTTGTCACTCTCAGCTTTACTGTTTTGGTTCAGTCTCGCCGCTCTCATCAATCTTACATTCAGCCACAGAACGCAGCTTTTTTCACAAATAAAACTAAAAACTAACACTGTGCACTACCTGCCCAGCTCCAAACGCCACATACACACAGTTAGCAACTAGCTAGTGAACAAGGCGGGGCATTTAGCAGCTCAAGATAGATATTTCCCTCAGGAGTTGATGGAGACCAAAACGACCAAACGAACATAAAAGCTGAGTTAATTTCATCATTTTAAATTCATTAGGTGACCAGAAACCAACTCCAAGTAAATGCTAATGTTGCTTCGTGGCTGCGCGATGTGTAAATAGGAAACTGTTTGCTAACATGTCCGCAATTACAGTTTTGTCATGCTTTGGCCATTGCTAAGATAGGAAAACAGGTACAATATTGTTACAGCAAAAAATGCATGTTTAAACAGTCAGAACGGTGATATACGAACTAGAAGTGAACAAACCTGAGATGTTGTTAATAGATTGCACAGAAAAACTTCACAAGCACATCTACAGCAAGTACAGCAGGTCAAAGTTCACCAGGAAGTGAATCTGTAAACTGACGGATCTTTACAACATACAGTTTGGGTATTAACTTTACTGTTTGCCTTCGTTTCTCTTGGCTAACCCAGGGTTTCGTCTAATCGTCTGACTGTTTAGATGTCTTTATACCAGTGTTGCCATTTCCAAATCTCAGTGATTTACTTGAGTAAGTACAATCTCATTATCCCCACGAGAAAATGTGCCCAAAACTAAGATAATGAAAGCCAAATTGTCATAAACTGAAGCTAGTGCCAAGGAAAAACGTTTTTTAATGTCATAGGCATACTTTATGCATTCATATATTTGGTTAAAATAATAAACTGCTGAATTTGACTCTGTCTCCTATTCATCTCAGATATCCTGTAAAACCAAAAACAGACAGTACAGCAGAGTGTATATTTTTAAATCAGTGTAGGAGCCGATGCCCGGGTCACTGTGTTGGACAAATCAGACACGTGACTTTTCAGCACAGACAATTTTTTGTGATAAATGAAGGAAATGGCCTTTCCTTACACCTAATCCCCTCATGCACACTGAGCTGCTGCTTTCAGAAGTGCTATTTGGAGGAGAGAGCCAGGAGAAAAGCAGCAGAGTGGGAACGAATGAGAGACACCATGAGAGACAGACAGACAGACAGACAGACAGACAGACAGACAGACAGACAGACAGACAGACAGAGGAATGACAGAAGGCACTTTCCACATGGTGAGTCATGGAAAGCTCCTCTGCATGCTGACAGGCTGAGCGAGGTTCGGGACGACAAAGCCTGCCCTGCAGTCCCATCCGCTCTCCGCGACTCATTACTCAACTTTTATTGAATCTGAAATGTAAAGAGGACGGGTGGGGGTTAGGGTGGGGGTGGGGGTGGGGACCTGTGCTCTCTAACTCTTCCCTCAGTTTTTTCCCCTCCCCTCTCGTCTTCCTCTCTCTGTCCGCGGTCAAGTATGTCACGCAACGGGAGCCCAGCCTCAGACAGTTAATGCAGACAAGATTAATTTCCTGATGTTAATTCCAGTTGGAGCAGAACTCACAGAGAAAGAAGCTCTGGTTAAACTGGGTGTGTGTCCACTCCGCCTTTCTGACTAAGCCCATAAGGCTATTTCCAGATTTCTCTAGTTTGTAGTGAAACCTGAATGAATGTTTAGACTTTGTTGGCAGTCAGGTGGGTAATCTTTGAAAGCTACTGAAAAGTCTATACACATTGAAGATAGCAGATTAAATAAATTGTTGCCAGTTCATCTTCTGGAAGAATAAACCATTGTGTCTCCTCTGATCGAGGCAGGGCATGAATACACAGGGTTAAGTTCCCCTAGTATTAAATATAATATGGTATGACAGCAATCTTCTGTGTTTTTGGAGGCTAACCAAATGAAAATCTTGTCTTATGTCTGTGAATATGCATGATTGTCTGCATGGGGTTTAATAGTAGACAAAGTCCCATTCCTGCACAGGCCACTGGTTGCTAAATCAGATTACGCCCCTCAGACAATCTCTTTTTGTCTGCTGCTCGTCTGCTTCATATGTTATCGCTGGAGTTCCCAGAGTCATGTGTTGCTAAGAAACCCTCCATTTTGACATCAGCAGACTGTCACTGCGTGTCCCATGATCACACCTAGCGGGAGCCGGCGTACGCTTGGTTGGGTGAGCGAGTAATAGAGGGTGGAGTGGCCTGTGAATGCACAAGCTTCACTGAGCACACACAGCGGCTCTGTTGCCGGCTGTCCTAGCTTGTAGCTAACAGCACCACAGAGAAAATGGCTTGAGGGTGCTGGAGGACAGCAAAGAAGAAGAGGAAGAAAAGTGGGACAGAGAAAATGAACTACCACATACTGACAAGCTATGGGTATCCAGCAAGATAAAAAGGCAAGGAGTATGTGAGGGAAGGGTAAAGTTGGTGCTAACACTTTGACAGGTCCAGAGAGGAGCCTCAACTCTGATGTGCCCCCCCCCAGAGCACTGCCACCCCAAACAAAAGGCAGAGGAGGAACAGAGGAAGTCTCTGACCCTCACAGGGAGACCCTCTGATGACCTGGCAGACACAGGAAACAGGAAGTGTGACCCATGGCCCCTTTTGGGGTGGGGTGGGGGGGTCCTGTTACACAGCAACACGTGACTTTGCCCAGTGACAACAAGCCCAGGATGTGTGGATCAGATCAGGGATTGCAGCAGGAAGACTCAGCTGTTCATGTCTCTGCTCCCCGACAGTTCAACACAGAGCTGAGGGTCGGGGCAGAATGTGAGATTGAGAAACAGAAAGTCCACAGCAGTCGCTCTCACAGGTAACAGCAGCGTGTGCCGTGGTTCCTGGTGCGGCTGCCTGGCTTGTGCAGCAGGATTTTTATAAGCTGGCTGCGTGATAATTACACCCAGTGGGGTGGTAGTGGTGTGGGAGCAAAGGGGCGGAGTGGCGACCCCGGCTCGGGCCTCAGGGTTGATGGTGGGGGTGGGGGGTGCAGGGACAGGGGGGGGAGAGGTATGGAGGTAAGGAGGAATGGGTGGCAGTGGTAGAAGGGATGGTTGGGCCTCATTAGCAGGCAGACTAATTGGGAGGAAAAGGGCCCTCACATGCTCTGTCTGACCTCCCCGCCAGCGGGGGAGAAAGCCGGGGTGGCAGAGGGGGTTTGAGAGTGTGTGTGTGTGTGTGTGTGTGTGTGTGTGTGTGAAGGTGGGGAGGGGCGATATCTGATAGTTGGATTCCTAAAGTTCCATAATTCCTCATAACTTCTCAAATCCTAAACTTACCATGAAGTCTCTGGTAAGCAAAAGGATAACACGCGTGTGTGGTGCTCTAACAGGGATACCGAGTCTGCCTCCACCAACGCCCTGCAGCTCCTCAGAGGTTTACACCAGGTGTCACACTTCATTTAAAGAACCCTCATGGCTTATCCCCCGCTCACAAATATAGCAGCATAACAGCCCTCCTTCCTCCTCCGCTTCGAGAGCACTCGTACTTCACACACATGAAAAACTAGGAAGGCAAGAGGACGAAGGCCCCGAGGGGGTATATTAAATAACGCTTCAAAAACCCTCAGTAAATAACATCAAACAGAAGTCAGCCTCTTTGACTGGAGCGAGCATAATGGTCAGGTTAGCAAGTGTACGTTTACAAAACAGCAGGCCTAGTCTGACACCCATGGTGACTATTAGTCTGACTGTAAGCACACCCTGTAGGAGAAGGCCACAGCATGCTGGCCCTGTCATGAAGCAGCTTCCATTTTATCTCTACTGTGATTATATTACACATAGCACTGTATTTATTCATATGTATTTGAAGTATTTGAAGTGTTGCTTTATTTTATAGCCATCTGTATCCTTACATGTCACAGTATAACCTGGAAACGTATCTTCTGTAGATGTATTCCTGACTATGTGGAGTACAAGATGACTTGCTGCAAGTGTGCACAGTAAAAACTGTCCTAGCTCAAGTGTGTGTGGGAGTTATATATATTAAAGAGAGTATCCTGTACGAGCATGCACGAGGTGTCGAGCACACGCTGCCCAGGCTCTGGCGGCTCAGAGGAAGTGAGACTGTGTGATGGAATTTGTGGCGCTCGGGATCTGCTTTATTTTCCACCCTGGATTCCTGTCCTACCTGCAGGATTTTCCCAGGTTCTGGCTTCAATTAAACTGGGAAGCTGAGAGGAGAGGAGGGGGATCTAGGGGTTTAGGAGAGGGGGTTAAGGAGGGGGCTGGAGGAGGGAAGGGCGACAGAGCTGGAGTCTGTCACACACAACTCGGCACAGCTGGGGAGCTGGAAAGAAAGGCAACGAACAGGGACAGATAGAGGACGATGGAAGTAAAGGCTAAAACATTTGAATAAGGTGCTGAAAAATCAAATCGTTGGCACGCGATATGTTTGTTATTCATCAAATCACAGAGCAATTTTAACAGTGCGAGAGGAAATAATTGTGTTTTGCCTACAGGGCTTCATAAAAATCTTCAACAAAGATGTCTTTCATATCCGTGGTATTACAAATGTATCTCTCCAAAGAGTGAGACATAGCCAAGAAGAGGCTGTCAGAATAATCCCAGGAGGTCTGACCCTCCAAATGGCAAACTCATCTAAGAAGTGAGTGGGAAACGCTCTGTAATCAAAGACCAATCACATAATTGCTCTATTTTGCCACTAGCTCAACCATCTCCTGTGAGATTAGTTGTTCAGAGGAGAAACCCGATACTCTGGGAAGTTAAACAGATGTTCAGAAAAACAAACTCATCTCCTCAGAAGAAGAACACATCATCAAAATAACATGTTCTAATTTAGCAGCGCTGACTTCAGAATATGCCTCTCCAAAAGGGAACTCACTTGCCCAGTTTTTACAAGATGGAAGTATTAGTGCAGAGTCACACTTAAGAGTGAAGTTCTCATTAAGAAAACAGTGAGACTGGCTGGCATCACAGGATATCGTCAACTTGCATGCCGACGTACGCTCGTCTTCATCAGCTTTAACACACCGCATATACAGGCCACAACACTCAGACGGGACCTCACACAGGAATTTGTTACACAGTGTAAGCATGCACAAAAATGTCCACGGCTCCTCACAGTCGTGCACTGTTTAAAGAGTCCAAGTCGAGAAGCAATAACCGAAGGAGAAAGCCATTTCTCTTCATCCATTTTTAGTGCACACAGTTCACTTTAAACTTGGCTCAGTCATGACATCAGCTGCTTGAGGCGTGAGAAAGCGTTGTTTTATAAGCGGAGGCGACCGGCTCTGAGATTTTTTTTTCTCCTTTTAGTGTTTAGTTTAGCCTCACAGAGGCAAGGGTCTCCCTGCCAGACTGTCTCTGAATCTGCTGATACTCTGATCAACACTGACAACGTGAGAAATGACACATTTCCGCTGCATAGTTGCATTTCACAGGGCCATCGTCACGGAGCACTTAGGAGTGGAGGTAAGAAACATCAGAGGGATTAAAGTTGGAAGGAAGCGGATTCTTTGGAGGGGTCCCATGTTCCCCTTCGCTGTTAGAGAGCGAAGCCCCAATATTTTATGACAGTCTCGCATACTTTGGGGCTGGGACTGAGTCTTGGCTACAAAGTGGGTCAGTACGAGCTGGAAGAACCGTTGATTGCGTTCACCATTTGAGCCAAAAGGAGAATAATGTCCATAAAAGAGATAAAAGAGCCACACAGGACTTGTAAAAACCTGTATGCGAGTGACCCATGTCTTGAATGTGGAGCTGAATATACAGCTCTGAACATACGTACGACACCACAGAAATACCACAGTTTTTAATCAGCGTGGCACTCTCCTGGTTGACTTCCAGGAACATTACACATACTATCTCATTGTTGGCCTGTCCTCACACACTCTTTGTATAAACAGGGCAGATGAAAGTAATTTTCTGTGAGTTGAGGCCTACTCTCTTATATCAGACGGTTAATTAGGCCATTTGCTTTTAGCCCTGAAACATCCAGAGCTGGTGGTCTTTCAACTGGCGGGGAGGCGGAGACCTTGTAAAACTGCTTTTAACTAAACAACATCACTTTCTCCAGTGCCTTCAGAGGTTGTTTACAACACGCCGGCTCAGAGCAGCTACAACCATGAAATACTGTGTATAGTCTATAAACATTTAGCAGGATTATAAAGAAAGCTTCAATTTGAAAAAATGAAAAACAGATCTGCTTTCTCTACTGGCAGATTTTTTTTCATGCTACCATCATGGCTCTGAAACTCAACAACTGTTAGATGGATTGTTATGAAATTTTGTACAGGAATTCGTGGTGCCATGAGGATAAATCCTAATGATTTGCAGATACTCTGACTTCTTTCTCTAGTGTCTAACATCTATAATAATATAATTTAACATCTACTAGATGGAATGACACAAACATTTGTTGAGAAATTCATGGTCTCCAGATGATGTATCCTAACACCTTTGGTGATCACCAAACGTTTCATCTAGAGCCACAGTGAGGTTTTGAGCTATCAAATATTGTACAGCCATTCATATATTTGGTGATCCTCTGACTTTTACTTTATTTGTTCTTTTAGGGAAATATACCAATAACTATTGGATGGATTTCCACAAAATGTTCTACATACACATCTTTTGTAATAACTATTAATCCAATAACTTCTGATCTGCACATGCACCTACTTTGCGTTTAGTGCTAATTAGCAAATGTTAGCATGCTCACATGCTAAACTAGGATGGTGAACAAGGTAAACATTAAACCTGCTAAACATCAGAATGCTAACTCAATGCTAGCTCAAAGCACCGCCGCTAGTGAGGCTGTAAACTCTTTCATTCTTACATTAGCAAACACTAAACAATTTGTTTCTAACATGGATTTAAAAATGGATATACAAACATGGTTAGACAAAATCAAAAGGAGAATCAGCTTACAGTATAATGACTTGACACATTAACATGATAAATTGAAACCTCAAAAGTTACCATAAATTTGAGAGAGCACTCCGAGGCACGAGAAAAGTTATATTGTAAACTTCACAGAGGGGGTATTTATTGCCGGACAATGGTATTATATTGCATCATAGTGTAAGGCGTTCCTGTTGTTTTGTGCACCCCAGTGTAGTGATGATTTGTAGTAAAAATATTTGTGTAATCTGATTTCTGCACAAATGGCTATGAGTCATAAACAGTTTTACTGCACATGAAATATGCAATCAGGGGCTGTTTGTATTTTGTCAGATGTTAATCCAGCACATTGATGTTGAGATCTAAAGGGAAGTTCAAGCAGTAATGTGCTTGATTCTTCTGTATGGCCATCAGATATGGGATTAAAAGCTCCCATGTGAATAGTCAATCTGCATAAATATCATGCGTTTATGTAAACAGTATAAAAATCCCATAAATGTCCACATGTATTCCACGTCTTCAGTGCAACAGGGGAGCCACTGAGAAATTATTATTAGGTTACCGAGAGCATCTTATCACACACATGCACACACGCAGAGAGTTTGACTGTGTCCATGTTTCTAATGTCTGAATGTCTGCAACACAATGAGCTCAGTCATTTCAATGCATTTTCTTGCTAAATCTCATCAAAAGCCTATCAGGAAACTGATCCACATGGTAAACAGTCCCTGCTGCAGCAGCTCTGCTTGTAATCATCATCATGGGTTAAAATATTTGTTCCCTGTCAAACGAAGATTTGAGAGGCTTATTACATTAGAGTGTGTGTGTGTGTATGTGTGTGTGTGTGTGTGTGTGTGTGTGTACATGTCCTGTGTTTTTTTAAAAGCATGATTTAATTTATGACTTGGGATTTATTTTTGAAGCTTAGGCCATCATTCCTATTGGTATCAATAACATGGTACTCAACAAGTTAAGTGCTGAGATCTGGGATATATGCAACGAGAAACATGCAGTCGGACGATCGTACAGATTTTAAGCAAACTTCCAGGTTAGCCAAATTTATTTGGAAGAGAAAATAAAGGTGAGCTGTAAACTTATTACCCAAGCTGTCCATTGCAAACATTCACCGTAGTTCACAGACCTGACGTACTCACCAAAGTTGTGGTTGCACGCAGTTTTTCTGTCCAATGAGGGATTATTGCTGACATTTTACGCTCTTTACCTCATAATAAAGTGGTCTGGATCATCTGGATCCAACAGTTGCTTGTTTATATCCTGTCTGATCATCTGACTGCTTGTGTTTTTTGCCCTTTCTGATTTTATTTTAGCGATGTTGTTGTTGTTATAAACTGGAATTATCTTTTAAACGTGCACAAAACCTTTAGGGTCAGCTCTAAGATTAATCGCTTGCTGCAGGACTAAGCGCGCATGAGGTAATTCAACAAAAGCTGTTGAGAAAATTATACCGTCTCAAACCACAACCCCCTGTATTTTTCTTGAGGGTCTCTGGTTGTCAGAGGGGGGGTGGAGGAAGGTCCACAGTTGCTCCTTGGATCTCCCAGGTTGTTTAAACAGGAGAGAAGGATTGTAATCCACTGTGACAGGCCTGTAGCACTCAGAAGCTCAAACACACACACACGCAGACAAAAACGAACAAACACACTTTTTAGCTGGAAGATGGTGTGTATGTGTGTGTATGTGTGTGTGTGTGTGTGTGTGTGTGTTGGGGGGGAGGTTAGCGGCAATCCTATGTGTTGACAGCTACAAGTGCAACCACCGGGAACCAGGAAATACAGACAGATCTGTGGGTTGATACAGCTACCTACAGAGGCTAGATGCAAGCATCTCTGCACTCAGCCAGCCCACTCCAAAAGGTGGTTTCCATGGCGACGGCCGCAGCGAATAAAGGCAGCTCCGGCCATGACGACAGCTGGGCCTTACTGCGGATGGAGGACATAATTCCTGTCCGTCACAACAACCCCCATCACCCTCAGAAAATATGTCCTCGTGTGTTTTGAGCTCTTTATTGTTTTTTTGGAGCAGAAAAAATGAAAAAAAGTAAATTCAGAAGTTTCCTGTCAATAGTCTTTTCCTGTGTTTAAAGACAGCAGGGTTTTGACATCACTCAGATAAAGGTGCGTTACAGCACAAAGCATGTTCATTTCACATCTATGTTTGTCCGGCGCTGACCCCCCCAGGAGCTGCAGACCTGCTGCTGCTTGGAAATCGATGCCCAGTTGTGAACCGAGAGGTAGAACTCATGGTTAGGTAAACCCTTACAGCTCCACAGAGGAGAGGGCAACTTGTGTGCACAGAGAGACTGCTTGTTTTAAGTGTTTCAACCTACCATAAAAGACTCACAGCAACACGTACAAACACGAGAACACGTGTGCACAGCTCACCTGGTTGATGTGTTTGAGTTTGTCTATGATCTGGCTGATGATTGGCTCAGGGGGCTTGTTGCTTCGGGACTCGGAGCCAGGGTGCGATCGCTTCAGGCCGGGCCCTGGAAACCTGAGAGGACAACAAGAAAAAAAAAACGTGACTCATTACACATGTTTCTCATTGATACGAGGCGTTTCACTGAATTTAGAAACCTCAGCATAAGCTTCATGAGCAGAAGACATCAGGAAGTGACCATCGCTCCATCACTTCAAACAAGGCGTTTATCACCATCTAGTGTTGATAAGATGAATGACAGCTCTTCTGGTTTTTAGCTTAGGGGCCTCTCTGCAGAGCTGGAAAGTTAATTTGTAACTCAAGCCTATACCAAAGGATTAACTTTTCCCCCTGCTGAAGACATTACATCTCTAAGGTTAAACAGGGAATAACCTTTTTAATGTTAGGATATATTTTTAATAAAAGCTGTGGAGACTGCATGCTTTTTGTGTTCAAAATGTCAGGTTATGTACTCAGACCAAGAAGTTATATATAGAATCTAACACCATGAAACATCCTCGGAGGAGTTTGACCATTATACAAAGTCTGGCTGATGATTCATTTCATGCACATTAAACTGGTCAATTAGTGGCTTTTAATCATATCTGCTGTTAATGAGAGAACATTAGCAGACGTGCACTTTTGTCCTGCTTTAGCGGCGAGGGTATATTTAGGTACAAGCAGCCTGCGGGCGGGTGCTTACATGTCTCTCTGTGTAACTGAGGAAACGCAGCTCTGTTGACACCTGTGTATGTTATCAAGAGGAGGAGCTGGTGATTCGGAGGCTTTCCTGCGGGTGTTTCTTCGCTCTTGGCAGTGCCAGGAATTAACCCCTTCCCCGGCTCCCCACCATGAAACACGAGACAAGCGTGTTTAGTCAGGATTGACAACACATCCTCCCCCATGCACCACGTTTTGTGTAAATGTCGTCTGATATGTTGCTGCAAATGTTGGAAGGATGAAGGACAAAATGGGTCAGAGTGCTGAAAAATTACTTTCATAGAAAAAGAGAGAAAGGGCCATGAATAAACTATACGAGTGAGATTGTGTGTGTGTGTGTGTTCATAGCATGAGGTCATACTCATCTGTGACACAGCCAACACACACACACACACACACACACACACACACACACACACACCTTTTACCTGCCATCAGTCTTTGGCTCTCCACAAAGTCAGACTTTTCATTAAACTCAAATTACATTTCCAGAGTTATTTATTCTTCTTATTAGCCATGATCTCACCCTCTCTCTACTTCTAATTATCACATTAATAATGGAGAGAGATGTGTGATCCATTAAGGAGAGGAAAAGAGGAAATATGGGTCGAGGAGAGAGGGAGATTTTGAGTGAAGATAAGGAGCCGAGGCAGGTTAGTGTTTCACGTGATAGATGCCAGTCAGATGTAATTAGCGTGTATCACCGTTAAACAGTTTCCCACCACTGTTGGTCTTGGTTGTTAGCTCTCAGCTTGTTATCTGATCGTTTCTTTGTTATTATTTGCTGCTAGCAGAGATGATCTGATCAGTTAACTCCAGTGATATCCTAATCTAATCTAACACCCATTACCATGCCATTAGGTCCAGTCTGAACAAACAACAGAGGGAGAAGAGGCGCATGAGTCCAGGTGTTGAAGAAATAAATAATGGGGTCTGACGCTTTTCACACCAGCGGATCACACCTCCAGTCCCATGGTGTGTAAACAGTGTTGTTGTTACCGTTAAAACACTGTACTTCTTCTGGCTGTATGTCATATTGAACATGAAGAGAATCATATTTAGATGATATCATAAAAAAGAGCTGTAAGGATCTGTATGAAAATGATATACAATAATAATAATAAAACCGTGTTGAATTGGTACAACGTATTTAATTGTGATCAGATTAAATCTTAAAATCTTAATGGAATTTCTAGTTTGTGCTTCGAAGTTGTCTTTTTTAGCCGTGGAAGGTCTTTCTACCACTGAAATATCTCAACAACTACAGGATGGAGTGCCAAGAAATTTGGTACAGATTTCCAAGATGCCTCGACAATGAGGTGCCCTGACCTTTCCTCCAGCGCCACGCTGTGGTTAACATGTCACAACAACTACTGGATATATTGCCATGAAATGTATTAAAGATGTTCCACTCAGGATGAGTTCCTCTAACAACATCACACGGTCAAAATATAATGTGTCCAACACTTTGATCTTTGATCAAATAAGAGTAATCACATTCCCATCAGGCTTAGCCACTTAGCATTTAGTGTGCTAATTAGCAACGGTTACATGATGAAGTGAGATAGGGAACATGATAAACATTATACCTGTTAAACATCAGCATGTTGGCTTTGTCACTGTAAGCATGTTAGCATGTTGACGTTAGCATTTAGCTTAAGGCAAAGCTGTGTACAGCCTTACAGGGCAGCTAGCATCAACAGGACTTGTGAAGGTTGTATTATTGTTGTCACTTTTTATGTCACTATTAGGTACTTTGCAAAGGAAGTCTGTAATAAAATACCAATTTATGAACCAAAACATTACTGAAGTTCTACTTTGAGCCAAAAGAAAAACAATAATGCCCACTATTCATTTTCACACAGTCCCTAAATTAAATGTTCACAGTTGACGTAGAATTTAATCTTTTATCAGTTTTCACACGCACACGAAGTTATACCGTCATTAGATTCAAAAGGGGAATGGAAATCTGATGTTTGAGTTGACACGGTGTCACGTGTTATCAGTTATCTGTTGCGCTCTTTGATGTGGTGAAAAGCGCTGCTCGTCTGATCTTGGCTCCAGGTGTGATGGTAAACACGCCTGACAAAAAGCGCCACATTTAGCTCCAAACATCACTCCTCAAGTATCGAA
The DNA here is from genome assembly GCA_036023655.1 of Nannoperca australis. Lineage (NCBI taxonomy): Eukaryota > Metazoa > Chordata > Actinopteri > Centrarchiformes > Percichthyidae > Nannoperca > Nannoperca australis. The sequence continues at coordinate 15,911 of JAVQJD010030848.1, read as the reverse complement.
GACCCGATTACCCGAACCCTTCCGGCGACCCCCTCCCACCCCCACCCATCTACACTTATCTGCATGAGTCAATACGAGACGGAAGGCCACGTTTGGCTCGGGAGACGCTCCTTTCAGGGCCGATAGTGGAAGATGATCCAGAACGAAATTTCAGAGTGAAAATGTACCCGGAGTGAATTTGCAGCCATATGCCCTCGCAGATGACACAGAGAATTGCTTGCCGCGAGATATTGTAATCTCTCCATCATTTCGTCTACCTTCCCTGCCTCCCTGCACCTTCCTATCGCAGTGTTTGGTCCAGCTTGTAATCATCCCCTCAGGACAGCTTTCCCCCTCCCCCTGCCAACCTGATGTCTGCTCCTCAGACTGAGGCTCTGTTCTGTCTTTGTGACAGATCCTCTTTCAGCAGTTTGAGAAAGATCAGAATTTATTCTCGGCCCTCCTCGGGAACAAGAGGTAAAGTGCTTCTCGTCTGAAACGTGGGCCTCTGTGTTGATTAAATACCACACATCATTTACAAAGAGAGAAAAAAGGAGGATATCTATAACTATCTAAGCCAAATTGAAATTGGGGCCATTTGAAGGCGCGCGGGCGGAAAGCAAGAAGTTATGATGTGTGGAGCCAAAGGACAGGGGTGAAGTGAAATATTGCGAAAACCAAATGAGGTTCTGCAGGGTGCACAGGAGATGTTGGATGAAGGAGGAGAGAGCGATCGAAACAGCAATTAACTAAGCGAAAAGAAGGTGACAGCACGCCTGACATTAATAACATCCCATAGAGCCAAAGTCAAGATTTACACTCACACTCGGTGGGAGGGGGGGGGGGGGCCTTGCGTGAAGCTCATCAGCTCTGGGCAAACTTACCCTTCAACTCACCTAGACTACATGTGCTGCTGGGGTACTGGGAATTGAAGAATCAGAGCTGACTTTTTGTGAAACCGATCATTTAGACAGCCAGTAAACACCACCCTGCAGGCTGGAGGCGGTGCTAGAGTGTGGATGTGCCTGTAGGTGCGTAAAGGGCTGGCGGAGCTGTTGATACATGCAAATGAGACAGTGATTTACCTGTCTGTCATCTCCTGCCCGTTCCAGCAGAGGGAGTGGTTCGCTGGAGCAGGCTCCCGGCTGCACAGCGCCTCCCCCAGGCCACTGTAGAAGGAGCTGAAGCCCCTCAGGTTGGATATGAACTCCCTGCGGTAGGCAAAGAGAGGAAATGTTCAACATAGAGAGAGACAGAATAAAACTTCAGCTAATCTGCATATCACTCGTGCACATCATCATGGGGGAGACGAGCAGAAAGATGAATTGTCCTCGAGTGAGAGAGGGAGAAAAAAACAAAGGAAGAAACACAAAGAAGAAGAGGCAGAGACAGAATAAGAGAGCTTTATAACAGTGAGAGCAAGTCGATGACACCCCCTGGAGAAACAGAGGGTAAAAGAGGCAAGAATAAGCAGCGTCTCTATTCCTAATTGACATTAATCTGGCCATTGTGCTGCCGAGGCCAGCTGCCCCGCTGGGCACTATTACACTGTTCATTTAAGCTTGTTAATGCATCAGGGGTGTTAAAAACACTCGAGTGTCACAAGGAAACAGGAGGAGACCTGTCCACCGTGTCAGGGACAATATTTTTGTCTGTCAGACATTTTTTGCTCCTGCAGCGATCTGGAGTGCTGCTTCATCAGCTGTACGGGTCTCTGTCTGGACTACGGTCCCTGATTTCCTCACCTGCGGAGGCCAGCCAAAGTCTCATCAGAGTCGGAGGACGAGAGCGGCGCGTTGCGGGCCGCGGAGGCAGCGGGAGGCTGGGGTGGAGGGGGTCTGACGGAGCGGGAGGCCCGCTGAGGAGTGTGTCCGCACATCCCGCTCACCTGCAGAGGAGACAGGAGAAAAACCCGGTGAGTGAGTGAATTCACTTCCCCGATCCTCTTCACCGCACTTATGTTTCATTGCTCCCGGGTTCCTCCCTGAGCCTCTTTATTTAAACTCTTAATAGCAGTGACACTGCAGGCAGCAAGAACCTGTCAACAGCCACACCGCCGGCCTTACTCAGCTGAGCCCCTCTGCAAACTGTCATCTGTTTGGGCTTGTTTATTTTTGGGAGGGATGAAAGCGGGGGGGGGGATTTGCATAACAAACAAGTCATTGTATCCTCTGCCAGCCATTTCTGCCTTGTTCCCATTTGTAATCATAACACTCCAAAAACCGCCAGTGTGAAAATAAGGCCTCTCGTTAGCTTCGTCTTCCCCCCATAAACGCCATTGTGCCTCCACGCGGGACGACACAACAATAATAAATAAGAAGTCCCTCTCTGTCTCTCACAGATAATGGACCTTCACATTCTTTTCAGGTGCAATAAAAATGCAAATGGCTGTTAATGTTTAGCTTGTGGTTGAATGATTTTCCGGTGGTTTAATTTCCCCTGAGGAAACTGGCCAAGGCTTAATTCTGCCATGTAATGTTAACGGCTAATTGTGCCCAGCTCCCCTTTAAGTGAATAGGCTGGCACCGCTGCTGCTGAATACTGATGTGACCAGATGAGCAGCACTGGACATCTTTATCTGGTGGCAACCGAGGTAACACACACACACACACACACACACACACACACACACACACATGCACGCGCACATTCATGGATTTCCCAGCATAAACAAAATTGTTTTTTAATGCAATTACTCATTTGAACATAATGCACCTAAGTCCATTAACATGATAAACATGCACTCCTACATAATATACTCATGACAAACACACACACACACACACAATCCTAATAGTCACAGATGGTTGAGTTCTCCTGCACCAGGTATTCACTCCTCTACTGTGTATAACACACACACACACACACACACACACACACACACACACACGCACACGCTTCAGCCCATTGTCTCTGCCACCCCATTCTTTCCCTCCACATCTTCCTCTCGTGTAATTCGCTGGCTCTCCTGTGCCTGGAGCGAGTGCCGGTGCTCCCGCAGGCCATGATTAATGTGATTGGAGCTGCGTTCCTCTTTTTGTTTGTGCGTTCCCGGGAAGCCGTGGGGGACTCGTGGCACAAGGGAAAGACTGATTCAGCGCACGGGCCCCGCCGCCGCCGCTCCAACACCCCCCCACCCCCACCCCCTGCCGAGTGTTTCCGGATTCTTCAAGGAAGGGGCTCATTAGTGTGGTATTAATATCACCCAGGGCTGGACTAACACAACCAACAGGAGAGTCTGCAGATAAAGCCTGCCTCAGCGTGAAAGCCTGGAAATATCTGCACACTTTTATCTGCAGTGAGCAGCTCGCCTCACTGTGAGAGAGGTGCTGATGGCCAGTAACACAACACACACACACACACACACACACACACACACACACACACACACACACACACACACACACACATCTCAGGTTCCATGTGGCGCTGTGCAAACATGGTGTAAAGATAAACTTCAAACCAATCAATGGCAGTGCACGTGGATCCCGGCGCTCTGATGTATGATCAGGCTCATACATTAATCTTGACCACAAGGAGTTATTAATAAGCAAACAGTTTCAGAGGGAAAGATGATACCACCAGGGCTGTAGAGGTGGCATGATGCCCTGCACAGCTGTAACAGCATATTGGTGAGTAATGTTTGTGTTCCAGGGGAGTCTAAGTCTCAGGGGAGAGACTGAGTCAGCCCTCCTCCTCCTCCTCCTCCTCCTCCTCCTCCTCCTCCTCCTCCTCCCTGCATTGTTGTCACCAGCATAGGAACTCACTTCTGGTGAAATGCTCACATTATACCTAAAACCTATTTCAGCTGAAGCCCTTTCAAATTCTCCCAGTGAAATGAAAATGAGGGAAAAGTCTCACTTTGTCTCAAATGTAAAGTTATACCAGACAGAACTCCTGGTTGAATATCACAACTGTCCGGGTTGGAAATGAGCAACATGGTGCAACAACATCTTTCAGTTTGATGTGGTGAAAATAGTTTTGAAATGTGTTGATGTGTCATTGAGCCGGACTTGTTCCTGACGTCTCCCGACAGCCGAGCTCCAGCCGCCCTGCAGATCGTGCCACTTTAATGTCTTTTAGCATCATTGCTGTGGAAATTGTTAATATTGCTTTTATACAGTTAAATTGTCAACGTTTGGGTCAGGTTAGTAAAGTTGGCATTTTCTTGGCCGTTTTAATCGTTTATCTGTTCCTTCTAGCAAACTATTTTCAATGTTTATGCGCTATTATTTTCATCTTTGACACAAATACATGAATACATTAGCTGAGCTAGCTACTGCACAATCTTTTCACTTACCCCGTGGCAACTCCAGAGGCCTCAGCAAGAGTTGTGTGGTGAATGCTCTCCAAAGACGAGCTTAGGAGCTGGTCATGGCAATGACACGCTGAGCTCCGCTGATTTACAATGACTCATCTCATAACTCTCACATGTGGTAAATGGCATGTTGGTAAAATTGGCAGGGAACTGAAAACACGTATGTCAGAGCATCATGACGCTGGATATAAAAATAGAAATTCCCCCTTTGCTGCAGATGTCTTAGAAAACAATTATCCTAAACATCTGATATCTGAAATGCTTAAACAGGCTGTTTTGTGCATGTTAATACATGTGCATTCAGTATATAGACAGTGTGAACTTGTCTTTTAATGTTGTTTGTATCTAATCTCGCTATATTATTTAATAAATCTCTAAATATACATTTTTGCCCCGGCTGAATGAAAACAGGTCCATTTCTTTGCAGCCATTATACTTTCAGATTGTCCTCTTTAAGACGGGTTATTGAGACATCTGAACATTTTTGCTTCATGTCCATAAACTGTGGATATGAAGCACTGAAATACACGGATCAAAGCACAGTTTCAGGTAAAGCTCCAATTCTTTCAGCCTAATCTGAAAACCTCATTAATCAGTTCAGTAAATCCCGATTCAGGAATCTCGTTAATAACAAATCCCCAAATATTTTGAAAACAATAATTTGTCAATATTTCTGCACAATGTTGGATTACAGAGGTTTTCTTCTTGCATGATTCATTGTCGGCACAAAACAACATATATGTGACTAAATACTAAACTTAATTGAAGATGTTAATCTCACTAAAATAGACGAGAAAGCCGTGCAGATCCGAGCCAAAGTCAAAATGAGACATTAGCTGTTTGTGCAGCAAAGAGAAAAAGAAAATGTATTTCACATTTCTCACTCAGAGTTGTGCAACTCCGGAAGCATTCAGAGCTGTGAAAAGCTATTAAAGCTTGATGTCTTTCCGATTTTATAGACGTTGTTGGGTCTGAAGTAGGTACACAATGTTTTCTTCAAAGCAGGAACGAAAAACCAAAAAACAGGTCTGAGCAATGAGATGGATTCTCTGAGACGGTGCATTGAGGGACAAATCGTCTGCAGTAGGAGAACAATGAAGATTTGATTAATGGCTCTGTAGCTCAAATGATGTTGTGCAAAAATATGCAATTGAGATTTCTAGCCAAATTATGAAGAATTACATAGCAGATGATCAGTAAGTGAAAAGACTTGTTTGTTTGCGCTCCTGTCTGAAGTTAGAAGAGAAGACAGATAGCTCTCTCATCTTTATGCATCAGGGTCCAGCTCACTTTGAGTACGCATTAAACAACTTAGAGTTAAAATGACGGCGCTTCAGAGGTGCTGGTAGGTGGATTTTGTTACCTTCGGACAGAGCCTGGCCAACAGTTTCCCCCTGTTTTCAGTCGTTATGCTAAGCTAAGCTAACCACCACACAGATACAAGAGAGGTATCAAACCTGTCATCTAAATAGTGGCCAGAGAAACTTCAAACAAACTGGTTAGGAAAAAACATTTTATTCGGTGTGTTTTTAATCTTTTTAAAGCCATATAGAAATATAAATGAAAAAACTAAATTCAAACCACAGGACGGGACCTTTTTATGTTCCATAAGTTGATCAATAGGCTTTTAATACACATATTTGTCTGGAAAACAGCTCAATCTAAATTAAAATATGCGTTGTGTCCTTTGAAAGGTTCATTTAAACAGCAGCTAAAAAGCGTGTAAATTTGATTATGATCATCTAAAGACACGATGCTTATTGCAAACACATTTCATATCGGGCCTTTAAACCTCCTGTTTATCTTCATTCATTTAAATTAAACGTGCGACTTGATAAATAATAAGTGTGGTGAAGTGTGGTGATATGTTACAGCATTTAAAAACACAATTTATTGCATGTTTGAAAGCTCAAATGGCTTTTACAACTTAAAAAACGGGGTCTTGCGTCTCAGAAACCTACATGTTTGAATGGATTATTAAGCAATAAAAATGCAGCAGAGATTTAATTAGTGCTCTGGTTTCCTGCGTAAAAGCAGCAGTTTGGCTGTGATTTGATCTGCTTGAGCTATTTTGGTTCACAAAGAGGAAGACAACAAGAAAGGGAGCTGATGAAAAGTGTGTTATTGACAAAAGAAAGTTACAGGCTCATGAAGAGATATGTGATAAAAGACTTGTGACTAATCACCCAACTGTGTCAGATGTGTGCAACAACACACAACTCATGCACGCCGCAGTGTCTCCCGTCTCATCGTGGTCAGATCCATCATATTTCTTTCCAACCTACTTCCCGTCTTCATTTTCAGCCGAGGGGTCGCAGGGTGATGGATGTCTCCTCCACACTCTCCTGTCCTCCTTCCCCTTGGGCTCGCTCTTCACACTCTCCCCTCCGTTCTTCTTTCTCTCCCCTCTCTCTTCCTCTCTTTGCCGCCGTTTCTCTCCTCTCTTTCTCCTCAGTAACTGGTAAAAATAGAGCTTCATAAATCATGCATCTTCTCTCACAGCAGCGCGTACGAACAAGAGGAAACGGAATAAATGGAGGGGGAGGAGGGGTGAAAAAAGAGAGAGAGAGAAGGATGTTGAGGATGAGATGAAGAGACGGAGGTGGATGACATCCAACTCCAGGAGAGGTTGTGGGAAGTTGACAGGGGAATAGATTGGAGCTGCGGGGCTCTTGGCTGCCCTCTCCGTCTCTCTGAACATTGGTTGATTCACGCTGGAGCTGCAGCGGATGGAGGAAATGAATGTTAACATGCCAGGGAGAGGTGCTGGCAGGCGATGAGTGGTCATCTCGCCGGCACAGTAAGTCGAAAGAGAAGTCTCTCTCACACCTCGAGGACTATTTTACTCAGATAGAGTCGATCCGTTTGTCACCCTGTGTAACAGGGGTCTGCACTCTCACCGGAGGGGAGGTAAAGTGAGCGCTGCCTTCCACAGCTCTTCAGGTCACATTAAACCACAAAAACAAGACATAGCACCCCTCAGATCCATTTTTAGACATTTGAAAAAAATTTGCAGTACGGAAAATCAGCAGCGACTTCACACTAGGTACAGCAGACAATATATTTGGTCACTTCAGTGTTCAGTGTGTAACAATAGATCTGCTTTTTGAAAAAGTGGTGCTAAGGCCCTCAAGGATGTGCCAAAAAAACTAATGTTAGAAAGTTCTCTCTGAAGATTATTATATTAGGTTTTTATTTGTAAAAAGATCTTTCTGTGTATTTGACTGAACGGATTATCAAAGGTTTACTCCACCCCTCTCAACCCGATTGAAAATACCTTCCAATTATTCTCTGACATTATTCTGATTGTTATCGTGCGGAAAATACATGGGAGTTAAACACAAGTCGTGAATGTGACGTGAATGTTCAGGCATCATCGAACGCACCAGCAAGAAGGGATTTCACAGTGTTCCTGCTCGACGCTGCATTACATGCAACAGTGATATAAATGACAAAAGACTAAATAGATGAACCGGAAGTTTTGGTTCAGTGTACGCACAATTATATAGTTAATTGGCTAAAAAGTGGAAAAAGCCCTGCACTGGTCCTTTAATCCCTAAATCCATTCACTCAGATCTTAAACTTGTTATTTGAGGTGAAGTAATCAGGTGTTGTCTAATTTTAGTTGCTCTCCCATGAATCCGCAGTGAGACAAAATTAGGCTTTAGTGAAACGATGCCTCTGTCCCTTCAATGACACTACTGAGCAACGAGTGTCTCTGCAAGATTACATTCAAACACTCACACACACACACACACACACCTTTGTCACAACAAGCCACTGCCATAATGCAGCATTAATCCCGTATACTGGAACCAGAGTCAGAGCCATAAACACTTTGTAAAGTCACCTTTGGCTTAAATAAACCCACATTGGACTCATTTCATTTTGGATAAGCAACTCTCTCTCTCACACACACACACACACACACACAGAGTGATTTCCCCTAAGTCAGCGATTCATGGATGCAGCCACGCCCTCGTGCTGCAGAGTAAGTGAGGTCAACCTGCGTGTTAATAAATGATGGGTTCTGAGTGGAAACCTGGACACCGCGGGTATTCGGGGCGTAAGAGTGAAAAGTTCAACAGACACACACGAGCAAAAAGCCCATCCAGCTCTGTAACTCTGGCAGAGAGAGGCCTTCATATTTCATGAGCACTTCTCCCTGACTTCACATGTGGGCTACGAACCAACTTGACGGTTTTATTGCAGTTCAAACCACACATGTCGGTCGAGTCAACTGCTGCTGAGGAGTGGGAGACGGGCTTCCAGGGAGACGTGCTGGGAGCATCTGTCTGACTGCCCTAAAAAATACATGCTCGTGCTCCTCCCTCCCTCTCCATGTTGTTATTCGTGCTTTGAATGTGGGGAAACAATGTGTTGTAGGTCAGTTGTAGTTGTGTCGAGTTGTGAGTTCCTACTAGAAGATGATGTCTTCTCTGTTGCAGTGAAAGAAATGTAGCCTCATCTTCCCCAACGCAATAAAAGTTTCCCGACATGAAATTAACTTTGTAAGAATGTAATATTTCTTTTATTTCTTCATGTCTGTTCGAGGGCCGGGGTTTCGACTATGATGCACTACTACATCATAAAATTCTGCTTCCTCATTGATTTCAATGAGACCACTGTACTGGCACAGTAATGCTGCTGACACAGGGCTCTGGAAAAGATTCAGGGTCATCTGAGTGTGGCTCGACTTTAATGCAAACTAGTCCCACCGGGCATCTGTGACTGCTTTGGTCGATCAAACACGTGTAACTTTACTTTGTAACATGAAAAGCCTGAGTGTGGGGTCATACTAGGCTTTCTGTCCAACAAAACCAGCCTGCAAACAAACATCTCCAAACACAAAGCATCACTATTTCTATCGGGTGACTGCACACATTTGCAGATCAAAGTTAAACAAAGATGAATCTTGACCTGCGAAAGAAGCACTACACTGTTTGGTATAGTGGTCTTGTCGTTCACAGATAGTGCAACCTAGGAGGGACTGTAATGCTCATGATCTGTTCACTGGAATGACCGAGACGCCATCTTGAACCCCAGAATCCAGGTCTCTTCATGCACAGATGAGTTCGCCTCAAAACAGGAGACGCAACATTGAATTCATCAGCTGCGTGGCCTCAAGTGAAGTGAATGACAGACGGACTTCACCTTAAAATAATACTGTTCTACAGCTTGCATTGTGTTGTACAACTCTGCGTTGTATAATGATGCATACATGAACCTCACAGTGTGCAGTGGTGTCTGGTCAGTCGTCAATCTCACCCAAACTGGACTTCCTGCAACCACACCAGCGCAGCGGCTTGTATTTCTTTAATGCAGTGCTATTTGCGTCTGTGTGTAGGTGTGTTAGTGTACTGGACTCACCAGGGCACTGAGGCGAGTGCGGGCGTTCACAGCGTGCTTGAGAGCCAGTTTGATTATTGACGGCAGTCTAAGAACAACAGCCTCCATGTCCTGCTCTCCCCTCATGGCTCCGGCCAGCTTCCCCAGTCCGTCTACATAGCTCCTCCAGTGGGGCTGCACCTCGGCCGCCCCCCCCAGGCAGCCGTGCATCACCGCCTGACAGAAGCCTCTGCAGGCTGGCGGTCCCAGCATGCCTTGGCAGTGCGGGCAGTACCACAGTCTCAGCAGGGCCCGGCTACAGTCCCGGCTGGGCCGCAGGTGGTCTGTCGTGTTGACAACCTCGATGCCCAGGTTGAGCGCCTGCAGGAAGACCCGTGTGGCCAGGAGGGAGCGAGACAGACGGGTCATCATCAGTTTGGGATAAGGGCCAAAGGCTCCAGAGTCCTTCCAGACTCCTCTCACACACTCCTCAGACACAGACGATATCTTGCCCCCTAGCAGGTGGCGGTATGTGAGGGGGAAGAGGCGACCGTAGAGCACCGCCACCATGTGGTCCACTGTGGAGTCGGAGCCAAGGATGTAGAGCGACATGTCCAGAAAGAGCTGCCCCACGGAGCTCTGGGCTCCACCTCCGAGACCGGGGAACTCTGACTTCAGCATGGCCAGGGTGGAGTTACGGCCGTGACGCAGCACCAGGTCAAAGGCCTCTGCAAGAAAGCAAGAGAACAACAGAGAGTCAGAATTGGTGAAAGTCAGGCCACCTTTTTAAAAGCCTTTTTGCATTCGGCAGGTGCTGATATGCCCCAATAATCACAACAACTACGCCAAGCTGTCAAATAATGTGCAGCAATTTAGCTCCAAAACATGAAACACTAAAACAGATGCAATTCCCCCCAAACATCCATCTCATTGTCAACAATCACAGTCAGAGAAAACGTCCCACGCACATCCTCCGTTTCACTTTTCCCGATTTTTCTCAATCTGTTGTTTTCTCTAATGGGACTGCTCACACACGCACAGGACAACAGCACACACACACACACACACACACACAGACACAGACACACACACACACACACACACACACACACACACACACACACACACACACACACACACGCAGAAATACACAGAGAAAGATAAATACAATTCGAGACAGAATTTAAACAGATCTTTAGATGTTGTCATCATTACTTTTATTGCAACATCTATCTTTGTAACAACCAATAACAGTGGTACAGTACAAGAGAGGATTTATCGTTTAATTATGACTTTATAGGGTGTGCTATTACATTGAGAACATTGAGTTTGGCCTTGGAGAGCTTCTCGTGGCGTGATCGACTTCGTACGGAACGTCTCTGATGTCGCTTGGTGGAGCGCCCTTCATGGCGACCTCCTCCACCCTCATTTCCGTCGCTCAGACCTGAAGTCTCAGAGTGGCCACTGAGGTACAGAGGAGACAAGAGGCCAAATTTAATGAGAAAAAAAGGCACATTTGCTGAGTGAGAGAAAGCACACAAAGACTAAATCGATTTGTTTTGAAGAATGTGGCATCACGTCAGTAATCGTTCGTTACCTCTCTATGGATGAGAGAACTTGAGGCGGCTGTAGTTGGGACTGGGACAGCTCTGAAGACTGAGAGGCAGACTGAAACACATACGGACACATGAAAATGCACATACATACACAATCGACACGATCGCTATCACCACAAAAACCAGGGAAATTGTGGGGAAATACAGCAGGAAAGCATGAAATACAAGCAAAGTGTGACAAAAGCAAGAGAGAAAACTAACAAGCAATAAATGTCTTTGTGATTGCATTTGAATAAAATTATATAGAAGTCTTTGGACAGAACACATCAGAATTGGGCCAAACAACAACTAAAGAATGGGACAAAAGAAGCAAAGCAAGAACTGCCAAGAAAGAGAAAAGAAACTGGATTGTATTTACACAGTATCTCACTCCAACACATGCAACCCTGTCTCTTAAATAAATTCTAAGAATGATTAGTTAGAAATAATAAAAGGAATGGTCCAAATTAAAAAAGAGTTCAACTAAGGACGGCTCTTGCACTTGGACCAAACATAAATCTGAAGACAGTGATCGATTTGACATAATTGTTTTGTAGACCAATCCAAACTTTCTCTTGCAGTTTTTACAGATCTTGTAAATCTCTCGCTGGCTCACTGAAATCACACAAACAAACACAGGAAACCTTTCCAACACTGATTGCTTGCTACACTGAAACCAAGCCACAAAAGCTGAAACCAAAAGCTATTCAACATGAAACACCAAACTGGTTATTCTACGTAAATAAACAGGAAACCAGCATAACATCTTCAAATCAGCACGGCTCTCATAAAACCAGATGACAATCTACCATTGGAACCTCAGTCATCATTAATTATCACTGAAATTCATGTACTGTGAAACGTAGACAGCACCACTTAACGCATGGCTGCAAAAAACCCAACATTTGAGACATCAACATCAGATAACAATAGCTGTTCAGCTCTAACATGCAGGGTGTGCAGGATATTGGGCCTCATGCAAGACCCGCTCGTAGGAACAGATTTGTTCTTAAGTAGCACATGAGGAATTTTCGAGAATCTTGCACGCTTGGAACTTTCTCTCGGGCACAAACACAATTTCCCGAGTGGTCCAGATCTGCCATAGGAGCCACGTGCAGATAGTGCTTGTTTGACTTAAGAAGCTTAATCTGAATAAATGTGGAGTTCATGATACTTAAATGAACAAAACATTGTTCAACATATCATCATCATGGCGAGTCAATTTACTTCTTACTTTTGTTCATTTAAGATTTTATACATTTGTATACATTTCTATAGTCACTAGGAAAAATATCTCCAAAGGCAGGTTGCTGTCCAGGATCATCTTCCCTCACAGCGACAGTGTAACATCAGCTACTATGGGCTGTAATATTATCTCGTCTAATGTAGATACAATTAAGAGAGCTGAGGATGAGAATAGGAAACTGTTGTTGTATGAGGCCCATTATATAATATGCAGTCTGAAAAGCTTCACTTCCCATTTCAGACAAGTAGGACCATGAAAACAATGTTACTCATAACTCATAATCCAAGGCTCTACAAAGTGACAGCATTCAACTTCGACATATGTGAGCAGAACAGGGACATGGCAACCACTTGGTGAGTTTGACTGTCCATAACCAGTACCTGGGGAGGGGCTTCCATGGGAGTATCAGGCGGGGCGGTGACTACACTGATGATTGGCACCACGGTGGCCAATGGCTGAGGCACAGGTGTGGGCACAGGAGGAGCAGGAGGAGAAGGAGGGGAAACAATAGTAGGCACCACCCCAACAGGGAGTGCCAGAGAAGAGGGAGGGGAAGCCGCGACCACTGTCGGCATGGTAACAGGGAGGGGTGGTGACGGAGAGGGCAGGGTCGCCAAGGAAACGGTAGATGGAGCTACACCGGGCTGAGAAGAGGAGGAAGGGCCGGAGAGGAGGAGGCAGACAGGAAAAATAAGGGAGAAAGAAGAAGGTAGGTAAGGCAGAGGACGGGTGGGAGATAACGTCACAGGGAGGATGAGGAAGTAAACACGGCAAGTATTCGGATGCAAAGAGCACAGATTTACAGTCAGTCGCCTTGGTAATGGAACAGTGAGCTAACAGTGGTCTTTAGTTTGTAATAAAGACTTGGGAACGAGCCTTCATTGATCTCCAGGATAAATCACATTAAAATACAGACACCAGGAGAAAGAGTCACCCATAGTTCACTGACCCATTACTGACACGTTTGACTCTGAGACCTTCAACAGACAACTTTCCGAGCAAGACAACCGGAACTATTAGTGACAACATCTCAAACTAAACAACCAACTCTGTGACAGGACGACAAGATCATGCGACCACAAATAACTTAGATGTCTAGAGACAAGGTGCAGTACAGCTTTACAGTTGTGAAAATGCAGACCGATTCTTTATGCAATGTAGATGGCCAACACTCTTAAAACCATATTAAAAATGGAGACACAGGCCTGAAAACCTACCTACAAATGTACCCTCACACTAAGACGTTACAAAAAAGGTAAGGAGCTATGCTGCTTTTAGCTTAATTGCTTTACTTATGGAAAAAATTACTTAAAAATAATTTTTTCAGATATACAAAAAGTCAAAATGAGCAACTTGTGCTCCAACTGTGCTGGAATTAGCCATTTTTTAACCAAAGGTGTGGAGTTTTCTTGTAAACAAACAAAAGTCATATTTACATTCAGCGTTACTCACTAAAACGCATTGTGTGTGTCCTTGTGGTCTAAAAACGATGTCAAATGCATTTCTAAATATGGTCATAAAATGTGCTTTAACCATGTGATGTACAGGAACCTACATGTTTATTACATGTCTACAAAGACAGTAAGATACTTTGCACATTGCATTGCTTACTTTGCAGATGTACTGTAAGCATCAGCTCAGTGACCTTTTACAGAAAGTAACTACTGACCTACAAATCCTAAAGTGGCACAAATCTAAACAATATGAATATCTCTTTTGTTTCTTTAATACAAATTCATACCGGATACTGGCCTGGACACCAACACCACACACCCTTCTTCACTGCCCACTGTTACTCACATTGACCTCAAACTGTTCAGCTCTGATCCAGGAAATATTACTCATCTTCATTTCCTAAAAATGTGTTCATGTGTTTGCGATCAATGCTTTTAGTGAGATAGTTAGTAGGAGCATCTGGGGTGAACAGAGGAGAACTAATAACAGGCATTAACAAAAAGAACCCTAAAAACATACAAAAAGAAGAGGGATGTCAAACGGAACAACCAACCAATTCATGTAGATAGACAATTACTACGATGCACACATACAAACACACATACATAAGGATAGACACACACGGGCACCCACGTACACTGCCATACATTATGGTACCTGAACCAGAGCAAAGTGAGTCGCTTGGTATAGAAGATAAAGATGTTCTATACTGGGAGACGGAGTGAGGTCACAAAACTAAAAAACACACACAAACACGTACACACATCCATATGACCAAACGTACAAACATAAGCAACACAAATAAAAACAAACCCGGGGATAAACACAGGCAGCATGCCGATGAGAGAGACAGAGAATGGGAAGAAAATAACAGAAACAAACTGAGCTGATAAAGAAGAAGACTAAAAAAGATGCAATTCAAGGTGGGCAAAACATGCAATAATAACACAGACCAAGTATGACATTGCATATGGACTTTTTTTTTTACAAACGGGATTGTTTACTGTCAACAGGACTTACAATGTGGATGAGTGACATATTTTATATATAAGCATATGTGTGCAGTGTGTAAATGTGTGTTATTACTATATGTACAGTAATGAATTAAATCCGGCACCTGTCTGCAAAGATCTTCTGTCAGCTTGTGTGCACATATTGTGTTACATATATATTTCAATTAGTGGTGCTACTTTACGTACCTGTGCAGACGCCTGTGGCAGAGATGTGTTTGTGGGGCTCTGAACTGATGCACTACTCTGACTGGATAAAACAACCTGGAGAGAGAGACGCACACAGAGAAAGAAAAAGAGTGAGAGTAGTGGGAGAGGAAAGATGAGAGGAAATTACTAAATATAGAAATGTAAACATTTACATGGACACCAATATCCTTTTTAGGTTTTAAACTTTTTTAAGATAGTGCAGTTCCCAGTCATGTTATGTTAACTTATAATACCCTGGATCAAGTCAAATCCCAGTTATGAGAAACCAAAATTATATGGAAAATGCCAGCTGGGGAAATCAATTTTATCTCATAAAATCCAGTTATATATTATGCCCTTTATTGTTAATTTCCTGAGTGTTTGTAAGTCAATAAATAATAAAACCTAAAATAAGATATTAACCACGTGACAGCACTCAAAATGATCAAAATAATCTTTTGTCAAATGTGAGTGCAATATCAGGGTTTTGAATGCAACTCTTATGTAAACATGGCGAGTGTAATTATGGAGGAATGGTTGTTTTGCTAGTCCAAATGAGAAAACCCAATACATTTCTGACATCTTTTTCTGACAAGAAATGTTTGATCTCCGATTAACATCCAATGTCATGCTCAATCAAATCTTGTTTTGGGCTGCAATTAATTCTTAGCGGTGGTTTTATGCTGGGGGCAAACAGCTCTTCAGAAAGACTGTGGAATTACTGCAGGCACAGTGCCAGCTCTGTGGGGGTGGGGGTGGGGGGGGGGGGGTGGAGGAGGAGTGGACCCTTT